>CAUYLG010011935.1:0-10747 GCA_963573385.1 Cacajao melanocephalus
GTCGCCCAGGCTAGAGTGCAGTGGCTCACTGCAGCCTCTACCTCCTGGGTTCAAGTGATTCTCCTGCCTCAGCCTCCTCAGCAGCTGGGACTACAGGTGTGTGCTACCACACCTGGCTAATTTTTGTATTTTTAGTAGAGATGGGGTTTCACCATGTTGGCCAGGCTGGTCTCAAACTCCTGACCGCAGGTGATCCGCTCACCTCGGCCTCCCAAAGTGCTGGGATTAGAGGTGTGAGCCACCGCACAGGGCCAAAATATGTTTCTTAAATCACAAAGGAAAGGGGTCAGGGACGCATGTTTCCATACTTATCCCAGCAGCCGCCCTGACAGCACATCCTCCAGCTCTCCTCAGCCTCACGCTTGGCCAAGGACCTCACCCTCGGCCCGCTGCCCACGGGGACCCAGCTTCCCACTGCCGGCTCACACTCGGTCAACACTCCACGTGAGCAATGCCCCTTGGCTAGAAGCTTCCTTGGGTCACTGTCCCCAGGCCATGAGGCCCCACCCACCTACCCCATGGGGCAATCCTCATCGAAGCTCCTTCAAACACACGTCCAAACTCTTTCTGGAAACACACAGATCCTTCTGCGGGAACTCAGAATGGAGCCCTCGGATCCCCCATCATGAACCAGTTATTCCTGTTGGCGCTTAAAGTAACTGTCTGTATTGTGGGCAAAGAGTGTTAGAAATGTGTCATGGAAAGAAAAGACTTTTTATTAAAGCCTGTAACCACAGTGTCAAGAAACTGAAGGTCATGGGTGAGGCCCTCACACCCCTGCCTTCTGCATCTCCAGATGGAGCCTGTCAAGCCAGACACAGTCCCGGGATCTCAGGACGGAGGACGAGACTCTGCCATCGCCACTGCTCTTGCTCTGAACTTGCTACCAGAGGGTGCCTTCTCTTCTCCCCATGCCCGTCCTCCAAGTCCGACACAAGGCTCGTGTTCCTGGCTGCTTGAGTCCCCCTTCTGAGTGTGTCCGCCAAGCTATTCCCCATCCTCATGCTCAATATGGCCGTGTGACTGTATCAGTTCTCGCTTGCCTTTAAGTCAGCTTGGGCTGCATGCAGCCTCCCACATACCTAGAGAGGCATGGGCTGCAGTCACCATCCCTGGCTCTGGGACCACAGGAAACTCCTGCCATGCCCTCTTCCTGCACTTACTCAGAGACTGTGAAGTATAGTTACAAGCTTCCTGACCTCCGTGAAAGGAACCGGGGGACATCAATCAATTTCGAATACACGCCTGTATCAGTGAGGAGTTGGAGGCACAGAGCTGGAGCATCCCCCAGAAGCAGCCCTCTGTGGCCATGAGTGGGTGTCCAGCCGCTTCCAAAGCTGCACCAGGAAGACATTGGTTTTCTGCTCATTGTGACCATACAAAGCCCCTAAGAGTCAGCGCACAGAAGAGCTGGACCCCGGAATGGCTGAGTCCCAACGTGAGGCACCAGCAGAAAAAAAACGTTCATGGCCCCAACATTCCGCAGCCACAGAAGGGCTCTCACAGGGCATGCGGTGTTCACACGGGATTCGTGGCTGCGTTTGAAGTTTTTTTTTCTTTTTTTTTTTTCCAGTGAGACAAGTTTTACCAAAAACTTGTTCTACCTGCCTCATCAGATCTCAGGCCGTCTCTGGTGGTTTCAGCTGCTTTAATTTAATTAACTTTAAAAGACCTGGAGAGTATTAGTAAAATATACTCCCTGGTCACAACACCATGGACGTTAACAACCTGTCCAATTACAGGGAAGGGGGTCCCGACCCCTCGCACCTGGTAATTAAAATTGCTAATCACCAGCAATTATCTGGCTGAGCTTTGGAAACCATTTGACCCTTCGCCCACCAAGGGAGCAGTGTTTGCTGCCCCTCCCCGAGCCAGCCAAGCTGTCCCCAGCGCCTGCCTATTAAGTGCCACTAAGAAGAAATCAACAAAAGTGGCGAGACATCTGCATGGACGTCCCGGGCAGGCCCCAGGTCTGAGTGCACAGGTGCTGGCCATGAGGCTGCCAAAGAAAGTGCCAGGAGCAAGAAATTCACCAACAATGAGGAGGATGGTGCTCGCTTCGGAGCCCGTAGCCCCATCACCTGCAGCCATGCCTTGGCCTCCCGATAATTAGGTCCCAAAACCAGGCAGCCCTGTGTCCTGAGCGGCTCCCTGGCCAAAAGACCTGGACAGATATTTTAACAATCTCTTCTTTTTAATGACTCTTGTCCCTGCTCAAGCATAAATGAAAGATGTTATTTTGGAAAACGTCCGCTGAGAGGATCTTAAGTATGTAGCCTTTATTTTGTAGGGATGGTGGGGTTTCCTACTTCTACTGCTGGCGTATAGAAGTTTCCTTTCATTGCTGGGTTGAAGCGGGCTCACAGGAGAGACCGTGATTGTCATATGCTACTCAGAAAAGGTTCTGGGATAGTCCAGGCTCCCAAAAGGCAGCTTCCTGGGAAGCTCGTACATTTTAGCATCCCAGTCCATGGGTTTCTGCAGGGCCTGCCTCTTCCCCGCATACGATCTTTTAAAGACACCCCTCGGCCCATTCAGCAGATTCACAGACACATCACACTTTCTTTCTTGCCATTTGAGGATGAGATAGTCTAAGTTTAGAAATTCATCCTGGGAGTGGTTTCAACAGCTCTAGATATAAAAACAGCAAAAGAAGGAAATGTAAATGTAGCTGAGTGGGACGCATGTGATTTCAGACCAATTACCGGCAGACTGCAGAGGAGACAGATGCGGATGGCTCCAGATGCGGGGAAGTGCACTCCGGTCAAGGGCTGTGATCGGGGATGATCATCTTCTGCATCGGCCTTGGGTTCTTTATGAAAAAATAAAGTGAATAAAATAAACTGCTTTACCCTGTGTGTGTCAATTTCCTGCTCACCCTCTCCTGGCCTCCCCCTCCATCTCCGGGCAACCTGGGTGTGGCATTCAGTGGGCAAGTGGGCACTGAGGCCTCAGCACAGTCTGGCCTTATTCCTACAAGGGGAGAATGAGCCTGGCACGGTCAGAGTTTTGCCAAAGCCACGGTCATTGCCAATATCCACTGTCCATGTCTGTCTGGGCTGCAGTGGCTGGTTTCTGAATTCAACATGTAAAGGTACCAGTGATCCCTCTGGGAAGCCAGGAAAAGGCACATCGGAGGCTGCTGCCATGTTCAGCCTGGCCTCTGCCCCCATGCCGCAGCCGGGCATCTCTACCCTCCCCTGGCACAGAAAGGGGACTGCCGGACACAGGCTCCAGAAAATAGGGCTGCCAAGACCCACAGAGGGCTGCTCATCCCTGTACTGGGGAACTGAGATGAAAACCACCCCTACATTTGTCCAGAATGAGTGGAGACTGGACTTCGGGGCTGGCCCCGCTGCGGGGCTGATCAGGGGTCAGGAGGCATTTGCTAGAGGTGCTTCCTGGCCTTTCCAGCCCCTGCCTGGCTTCCTCATTAGCCTTGGCACTGGGACCCTGCATTTTCTTCTGAATCCTTTATCCAAGCCTGGACTTGATAGTTCTGTCTATTCTCCTTCCCCAACTCTCCTCCCCTCTTCCTAACAGGTTTCTGGGCTTCATACCCACACCTTGACCTCACCACAACCCTTGCTTCCAACATAGTAAATACATAAACTGGTACCATAATGGTTGATGATCCTTCTCAAGTATTATGTACCGTACACAGCTGTCTGTGCTAGACTCTTACATGCTGGATGCACAGGTTTGTTCACACCAGCACTACCACACCCACATGAGTCACACATTGTGTGACCCCAGGATGGGTGTGATGAGAATTATGAACAGCAGTCATACTTGGTCATGGTAACAAATGATCATGTCACAGGTTGATGCATTTATCATGCTCTACTTCTTATCATTGTCTTCGAGTGTGGCTGTTCTACATACATGTAAGTTAACTGCAGAACAGGCTCAGGTCCTGCAGTAGGTGTCCAGGAGACAGCACTGTCATAGATGACAGCTCTGTGTGTGTCCCTGCCCCGAAGACCTTCCGGTGGGACATGATGTGGAGGAGGAGGACAGTGATGATGATCCTGACCCCGAGGCCAGGCCTAGGCTAATGTGTGTGTTTGTGTTTTTGCTTTTAACAAAAAAAAATTTTTAAGTAAAAAATAAAAACATTTAAAAATAGAAGAAAAGTGTATAAAGATAATAAAAAAGAAAATATTTTTGTACAGCTGTATAATGTGTGTTTCAAGCTAAGTGTCATTACAAGAGAGTCAAAAAGTTAAAAGTTTATAAAAGTAAAAAAGTTATAGTAAGCTAAGTTTAATTTATTATTGGAGGAAGAATGCTGTTGATAAATGCAGTGTGGCGGAAGTGTACAGCGTTTGTGAAGTCGCCAGTAGTGCACAGCCATGTCCGAGGCCTCCACAGTCACCCCCTCACCCCCCCACTCCCGACTCACCCAGAGCACCTTCCAGTCCTGCAAGCTCCATTCATGGGAGGTGCCCAAGGTAGGTGTGCCAGTTTTTACCTTTTGTGCTGTATTTTCCTGTTATGTTTTTGTGTTTAGATATATGTAGATATTACATACTTACCGTTGTGTCGGAGTTGCCTACGGTGTTCAGCACAGTCACACGCTGTGCAGGTTTGTAGCACAGAAGGAAGAGGCTGCGCCATACAGCTGAGGTGTGAAGCGGGCTCTGCCATCCACACTTGTGTCAGCACACTCTACGTCAGGGATGTTCAATCTCTTGGCTTCCTTGGGCTACACTGGAAGAATTGCCTTGGGTCACACATAAAACACACCAACACTAATGATAGCTGATTAGCTAAAAAAAAAAAAAAAAAAAAAAATCTCATATTATTATAGGAAAGTTTACGAATTTGTGTTGGGTCACATTCAAAGCTGTCCTGGGCCACATGCGGCCCCTGGGCTGTGGGTCGGACAAGCCTGCTCCAGATGTCCAACCAGTGATAAGATTGCCTAATAACACATTTCTCAGAAAGCACCCCGTAGTTAAGTGATGCATAGCTGTAGTTTTGGATTCTCATGTTGAAACTAACCTTAAAGAAACTGCCACTTGAATTTTGGTGTAGCATTGAAGAAGATCCAAATGTAACTGGAAAGGCCATAAAAAGACTCCTCTCACCAACTGTACATCTGAGTGAATGGAATTTTCTTCTTCCACTTCCACCAGAAAGACATGTGAGAATCCACTGACTCCCACTGAGCGAGGCATGAAAGAGATCAGCAAAGGTATACGCACCAAGAGCACTCTTCTCATTAAATGTTTTTTATTTGAAAAATATCCACTTTTAATAAAAATATGCTATGTTTACACAGAATGTATTTAATATTTTATATTTCTTAGTTTTCATATCCATTATTGTAACAGTGCAAAGTTGCCCAGAGACTAGGCCACTTGAGAACAGCGGCTCTACCCTCCCCCGTCCATGCTACAAAGGCAGGCCAGGGTTCAGGCAGCTCCTGACACACATGTTGGAGACCTGCTTTCCCTGGAAGCTGGAAGCCTTTGGAATGAGATCCAAAGGAGCTGCCACCATCACGATCGCCGCCTCCTCTGTCTACCTGTTTCAAACCAGTGCTGAGACACCAGCCTCTCGTCGGCCCGGACGCTTTGGCCTGGCTCTCAGAAGGATGCCCAAGCAGCTCCTGGACGACAGCCATGGCAAAGAAAGGCACCGGGGTCTCTGAGGTGGTGCAGGTGAGCTGCACATGCCTGCAGGAGATACATGATTTTTTGCACATCAGCCACAAAACCAGATAAGGAACTTCCAGTTCCAGACAACATGAAGTAGGTCCATTTCTCTCTATTCTTCTCACTAAGAACAGCTAGAACTGTGTGTATTATACATCAAACACTCAAGAAAAAGCTATGAAAATTAGAGAAGGCAGACAGGCTAGAGACAGCAGGACCTGAGGAAACACTTAGCATTTTCTTTATCCTCACTGAGGCCTGCAGAGTCCAGCAACCCAGAAACAATAGCAGACACAGACCCAATAAAAGGCCCAAGAAAAGTCAGTCCTCTCTCTAGGTCAAAGGAATGGGGCAACTTAGCAAGAAGGAAAACTTTTCAACAACTACAGCCTCCTCCAGCCAAGTACCACAGGGAAGACTGGGGCCCTGCCCACACTCCTGATGGGTGATCAGCAGAGACCTGATGGAGAGTCTGACTTCCACCCCCTGCACTCAGAAAGCACCTCCCAACACCCCAGGTGTCAGGGCACCTAGTGAGGAGCCTGGACTTCTACCCCTAATTGACGGTAATGGGGCAACACCCTTCTCCCCGACAGTGTGCTATCAGAGGAGACCTGCTAAAGTAGAAGGTGAAAATAAGAATGTGGTACAATGCTGAAGGTGTTGAGATCCAATTAAAAATCACTCATCTGCTGAGTCCTCAAAGACCTAGAACCAGAAATACCATTTGACCCAGCAATCCCATTACTGGGTATATACCCAAAGGAATACAAATCATTCTATTATAAAGATGCATGCATGCGTATGTTCACTGCAGCACTATTCACAATAGCAAGTGCACAAAATCAATCCAAATGTTCATCAGTGATAGACTGGACAAAGAAAATGTGGTACATACACACCATGGAATACTACGCAGCCATAAAAAGGAATGAGATCATTTCCTTTGCAGGAACATGGATGAAGTTGGAAGCCATTATCTTCAGCAAACTAACACAGGAACAGAAAATCAAACACTGCATGTTCTCACTTATAACTGGGAGCTAAATGACAAGAACACACGGACACAGGGAAGGGAACAATACACACTGGGGCCTGTGGCAGGGGTGCAGGGTGAGGGAATGCGTCAAGAAAAACAGCTAATGTATACCAGGCTTAATACCTAGGTGGTGGGTTAATAGGTGCAGCAAACCACCATGGCACACATTTACCTATGCAACAAACCTGCACTTTCTGCACATGTACCCCAGAACTAACAATAAAATAAAATAAAAACCACTCATCATACCAAGAATCTGGAAAACCTCAATTTAAATGAGAAAAGACAAGCAATTCTGACATGGCACAGATGTTGAAACCATCAAACAAGCAATTGTCACAATTACAAACCTGCTGGAAACACATGTGAAAATAGCATCAGCAAATAAATAGAAGATACAGCAAAGAACCAAAAGGAAATGTTGGAACTGATAAGTATGATAATGTGAATTTAAAACCTGCTGGGAGATCAAGACCATCCCAGCCAATGTGGTGAAACCCCACCTCTACTAAATATACAAAAATTAGCCAGGCGTGGCAGTGCGCACCTGTAGTCCCAGCTACTCGGGAGGCTGAGGCAGGAGAATCGCTTGAACCCAGGAGGCAGAGGCTGCAGTCAGCTGAGATTGCACCACTGCACTCCAGCCTGGGTGACAGAGCAAGACTCCATTCTCAAAAAGTAAAAAGTAAAAAAACAAAAAAACAAAAACCCACCAAATCTGCTGAGTGGGCTCAACAGAAGAATGTAGAAGACAGAGGAAATAGCCAAAAAACTTGAGGATGGAACAGTAGATATTACCCAATCTGGCCAGCAGAGAGAAGACAGGTTAAAAAAAAGAATAAAATGCCTCCAGTATTTTGGAAGTAGAACAACAACCTAACATTTGTGTTGTTGGAATCCCAGAATCAGAGAATGAGGATGAGGCTGGAAAAGCATCTAAAAAAAAAAAAGTATGAAAATTTCCCAAATTTGACAAAAATCATACACTTCAGAATCAAGAAACTGAGCAGAGCACAAACAGGATAAAGCCAAAGCAGAGCCCGTATCCCAGTCAAACTTCAGAAGCTAAAGGCAAATATAAAAGACAGCAAATTTCTCATCAGAAACCCTAGAGGCCAGTTCTAATAGGGCACAAATTCTTCAAGGGCTGAAAGAAAAGAATTATCAGCCCAGAATTCTATATCCAGCAAAGATTTTCTCAAGACTTAAGGGAAAGTCAAGACATTCTCAGATGAAGGAAAACAGAGAAAATTTATCACAATTAGAGCTGCCTTAAAAGAATGGAGAGAGAAAGTTCGCTAAACAGAAGGGAAATGATGGAAAAGGGAATCTCTAAAGGCCAGTAAGGAAAGAAGAGTGACAGAAAGCGGGAAAATGCTGGTGGAGACAACAGACCTTCCTCCTCCTCCTGAGGTTTTGGGGGTTTTTGTTTTTGTTTTTTGATTTTATTTTTGAGATGGAGTTTTGCTCTTGTTGCCCAGGCTGGAGTGCAATGGTGTGACCTTGGCTCACTGCAATCTCCACCTCCCAGGTTGAAGCGATTCTCCTGCCTCAGACTCCCGAGTATCTTGGATCACAAGTATGTACCACCAGGCCCAGCTAATTTTTGTATTTTTAGTAGAGACGGGGTTTCACCATGTTGGCCAGGCTGGTATCAAACTCCTGACCTCAAGTGGTCCACCCACCTCGGCCTCCCAAAGTGCTGGGATTACAGGCATGAGCCACTGCCTCAAGCCTCCTCCTGATTTTTCTAAATTTTGTTTGGAAGTTGGAGCCAAAATTATCATGTTGTGATTCCCAGTGTATGTAGAGGAAACTTCAAAACAATAATTTTACAAAGACAAGGGGCGATAATGAACTTACAGAAATGTAAGATTTCTGCAGTTCACTCAAACTGGTAAAATGTCAACATTAAAATAAAATTAGTTTAAAATTTAAAAAATAAAATAATTCAAAGACTTTAGACAACTTTAAAAGAGAAAACTGAGGATAAGCACAGTCCCTGGAGCGAAGAATGTCTGTTGGGCATTGCCAGTGGGGGTTGGGGGCATGTGCCAAGGCAGTGCTGGAGGCATCTCTCTGCCACCACAGAGACTTATCAAGGAAAATGTTGCCGTCTTCAATTTACGGGTCAAGACAGATCCAGTGACTTGCAAAGTCCAGCATCCAAAAGCCAGGAAGTGACTGAGTGAGAATTCAAACCTGAAATCCAAAAACCAGGAAGTGACTGAGTGAGAATTCAAACCTGAAACCCACCTTATCTGCTGCCAGTGCTGCCTGGCTCTACGGCACCCCTCTGCATCCAGCATCCCCTGTATTCATGGGGACTCACTGCAAGACCCCAGTAGATGCCCGAAGCCGAAGCTCCTATGGAACCCTGTGCTGACACACCTCGTTTTATTGTACTTCATTGCATGGTGTTTGGCAGATACTGTGGGGTTTTGTTTATTTGTTTTTTACAGATTGAAGATTTGTGACAACCTGCGGTGAACAAGACTGTCAGCATGACTTTTTCAACAGCAGGGCTCACTTCATGACCCTGTGGCACATTTTGGTAATTCTCACAAATTTTAAAACCTTTTCATCATTATTATACCTGTTATGGTAATCTGTGATCAGTGATCTTTGATGTTACTGTGGTAATTGTTTTAAGGTGCCACAAACCATGCCCATATAAGACAGTGAACTTCACTGAGAAATGTGTGTGTTCTGACCGTTCCATTGGCCAATTGTTTCCCCACCTCCCTCCTTCTCTTCAGTCCACTCTGTTCCTTGAAACACAACAATATTGAAATTAGGAGAATTAAGAACCTTGCAATGGCCTGTAAGTGCTCCAGTAAAAGAAAGATTTGCACATGTCTCTTTAATCAAAACTAGAAATGATCAGGCTTAGGGAGGAAGGCATGTCAAACGTTAAGACTGGCCAAAAACTAGGCATCTTGCACCGAATAGTCAGCCAAGTTGTAAATGCAAAGGAAAAAATCTTGAATAGAATTAAAAGTGCTACTCCAGTGAACACACAAATGATAAGAAAGTGAAACAGCCTTATTGCTGATATGAAGAAAGTATGAGTGGTCTGGACAGATCAAACCAGCACAGCATTCCCTTAAGCCACAGCCTAATCTGTAGCAAGCCCCCAACTCTCTTCAGTTCTGTGAAGGCTGAGAGACGTGAGAAAACTGCAGAAGAAAAGTTGGAAGCCATCCAGGGTTTAAATCATGAGGTTGAAGGAAAGAAGCCATCTCTGGCACTTCTCTCCGTGTTATCCCTCCACAACCTTCCTACATCCCACTGTCCCTCCCATCCCCCCCAACAGACCCCTGTGTGTGATGTTCCCCTCCCTGTCTCCATGTGTTCTCATTGTTTAACACCCACCTATGAGTGAGAACATGCAGTGTTGGATTTTCTGCTCTTGTGTCAGTTTGCTGAGAATGATGATTTCCAGATTCATCCATGTCCCTACAAAGGACACGAACTCAACCTTTTCTATGGCTGCATAGTATTTTATGGTATATATGTGGCACATTTTCCTTGTCTAGTCTATCATTGATGGGCATTTGGGTTGGTTCCAAGTCTTTGCTACTGTAAACAGTGCCGCAATGAACATATGCGTGCATGTCTTTAAAAGAGAACGATTTATAATCCTTTGGATATATACCCAGTAATGGGATTGCTGGGTCAAATAGAATTTCTATTTCCAGGTCCTTGAGGAATCACCACAGTCTTCCACAATGGTTGAACTAATTTACACTCCCACCAACAGTGTAAAAGTGTTCCTATTTCTCCACATCCTCTCCAGCATCTGTTGCCTCCAGATTTTTTTTTTTTGAAAGAAAGAAAAAGAGAGGAAAGAAAGTGAGAGTGAAAGAAAGAAAAAAAAAGAATGTAAGAGAGAAAGAGGAAAAGAAAGAGGGAGAGAGAACGGGATTCTTGTTCTATTGCCCAGGCTAGAATGCAGTCTAAAAATGGGTATTAAAAACCTCTTTTATGCCAATAATTGTGCTTAACAATGGAGACAGGAAGGAATAAGGGATGAAAATAACAA
>CAUYLG010011937.1:0-22794 GCA_963573385.1 Cacajao melanocephalus
GGGGAGAAATGCCAGATATAGGTGATGGGGAGGAAGGCAGCAAACCACATTGCCATGTATGTACCTATGCAACAATCTTGCATGTTCTTCACATGTACCCCCAAACCTAAAATGCAATATATATTTAAAAAATAATAATTAAAAAAAGAAGGGGAACAGACACCAGATCTCTCCCTCTCTCTCTCTCTCTCTCTGTGTGTGTGTGTGTGTGTGTGTGTGTGCGTGTGTGTGTCTCTCTCTCTGTCTCTCTATCTTCCCCTCCTCTCCCTCCCTCTGTTTCTTTCTCTCGTTCTCATCACTCACCCTAGGGGAAGTCAGCTGAAATACCATAAGAAGCCCTGTGGAGAGGCCCCATTGGACCAGAAAATGAGGTCTCCTGCCAACAGCCACAATCACATGAATAAATTTGGAAGTGAATTCTCCAGCCCCACTCAAGCATTCAGATGACAGAAACACTGACAGCTTGACTACAGCTTCATGGTAAATCCTGAGACAGAACGACCTAACTAAGCTAAGCTGGATTCCTGATCCTCAGAAACTACGTTAGATCATAGATGTTTCTCATTTTAAGTAATTAAGTTTGGGGTCACTTTTATACAGCAAGAACTTATCACTTTATTCAAAACCAGCTTAAAAGCCTGCTGCTAACCTTACCTAATTGATATGATGCCAACCATTTTTATTCCGTGGTGTTTACCAATTGCTACCCTCATTAGACTCCTTCATGACCATCAACCTATCAGTTAGATGCACAGCCATAAGGAGTCCAATCAGTGGTATTTAGTTGCATCCAAGCACTACTTTTAAGGAGATTAACATCTTAATATCCATTCATCTTCTAACCACCAATATCCCAATATTCCAAATGAAAAGCATGTATTAGACAGTGCTCTTTTGTGATTTAAATTTCAATCATTATGGCAAAGTTTAAAGCATCTTACATTCTCCTTTTCTTGGTTCTATATTAGCTATATTCAATATTACAGAATTTCCTTTTTTGTTAATGTTGTTAAGTCCTCTTATTGTTAAACAGGCTTTTAACCATATTAAAAATTGTTTCCTGATAATAATGGGTTTTCACTGAAATGCTTCATTTTTCCTTTTCTCTTGCTCATCAGCTGCTCTTCTGTTTCCCGTTCTCCAGCTGCTTATGTTACTACTTGCTTAATTTTCCTCTTCTCTTGTTGATCTTCTCTCAGCCTGTGTTCTTCTAATAGCAATACGCCTATCTGATGGCATGTAAAAACCATATTTCTCCTATAACATTTATGGGTTTTGTCTTTCTATCATTATCTTCTGAAATTTAAAAGCCTAATGTTAGCCTGAATTCTACTGAAGAGATAACTGCAGAAAATTTGGAGAAAAGGATTGTTATTTCAAGGACGTGAATGTAGCAGTTTGGATAGAAGAATGAAGACATCCTTAATAACACGCATTGTGATGCTGGTTTTCAGTGGAAATAGTTTTCTCTAATACATTTTAATCAATGCTGCAAAGTTAGGACATCAGTGAATTTCCAGGTGAGTGAAGCCAACTGAATATTAGCCGCTGTGTATAGGGCCCGGGTGGAGCCTTCAGTGGTAGGAATTAAGAAGGAAGCACACACAGGTCCTAAGATCACTAACTGATCAAGATCATCTAAGCTGTTAAATGTCTACCATGCAAAGGTCAAAATGATATCATAAAAAAATATCCTCCATGTACTTAAATATCTTACACTGTGGCAAACTGTATCTAGAGATCCAGGATTTAGAAGGGAAAACAAATGGAAGCACAGTGAAAGACGGGGGTTGGGTCCCATCTGTCACCTTTTAACTGAGAGACATTGCATTAATCTAGTTTTTATGAGCCTCAGTTTCTTCAGTCATCAAATAGGAATAATAATACTTCTCTTAAGGGGTAGTAACAATGATTAAATGAGATAATGTGTGTGTAGAATATAGAAAGTTCACAATAAATGGTGGTTCTTTTAAATTCCACAAATCAGTAGTGAAAGGAGAGTAGCATGAGTAAGAAAAAGTGTCAGAGTCCTCTCAGATAACATGATTCCATTAATTCTCAGATCTTAAGGCTGCCATGAAATGTTTGGGCTAACACACCCTGTTCACCACAGTTTTTGTTATATAATGTCACTGAGGTTTAATGTAGTGACATATACAAAAACATATATGTGGAGGAGATTGGCATGTTAACAAACAACTAGGCTACAGAAAGTGAAACATATATGAAGTGTTATATGAAAACTGAAAATGGATTAACTGACAACATGACTTGGGTTGGGATGGGTGGCATCAAAGAAGGTTCAAATATATGGGTATTTAAATTGAGTCTTTAATGAAGAGTAGAGGAACATACTTCGTGGACAAAGCAGTGGGTAGAATAGCACCTGCAAAGGCCTGTAGGCTTGAAACACCAAAGCATATGTCATGGGTGCCAAACTTGCTTGTAATTTAAATTACCATGAGCGCTTCAAAAAATAGGGATGCCTGTGTCCCATCCCTAGAGACTGAGTTTAACTGTCTGGGGTTTGACCTAGGCTTTCTGCTGATTAAAAGGCTTCCCTGGCCAAGTGATTCTAACATGCAAAGAGTTTGGAAACCACTGGCATATTATAGTTCTGTCAGTTGTTCTGCCTGGCTAAACGTAGCAGAAATAGTTGGAAATGAACCTGAAATACTCTGCCGCAAAACTTAGACTTTATACTCCAGTCCAGAAATTGTTTGATTGTCTAGTCTAATAATTTTTAAAACTTCGTATGTAGTCCAAAACATGAATATGTATTTATTTATTAATTGATGCAGAGACTACTGTAATAATATGGCATGTACAATATAGATATATTACATGCAAAACAGGAGAAGTAAAAAATGATTAGCTAAAGAATAAAACAGTATTTTAAAGTATGGCTGACCCTTAAACAATACAAGTTGGAACTTTGAGGGTCCATTTATAAGCAGATTCTCTTCCTTCTTTGCCACTCCTGAGACAGCAACACTAACTTCTCCTCTTCCTCTTCTGCCTCAGCCCACTCCACCTGAAGATACTCACATAAGGACCTTATGATAAGCTCCATTCAATGAATAGCAAATATATTTTCTCTTCCTTTTGATTTTTAAAGTAACATTTTCTTTAGCTTATTTTATTGTAAGAATATAATATTTAATACACATAACATACAAATTATGTGTTAATCAACCCTGTCTTGAAATAAATAAAATAATATTTTTTAAAAGGATCAACTACAGTTATTTCATTTATTGATGGTAAAAAAAAAAACCTGTCTGTTCTCACTAAATTATTAATTTTTTTTCTTTTGAGACAGAGTCTTGCTGTCTCCCAGGCTGCAGCACAGTGGCACAATCACAGCTCACTTGCAACTTTGGCCCCCTGGGCTCAGACAATCCTCCCACCTCAGCCTCCTGAGTAGCTGGGACTTTAGGCACACACCACCATGCCTGGCTAATTGTTTTTGTTTCGTAGACATGAGGTCTTACTTACTATGTTGCCCAAGCTGGTCTTGAACTTGTTGTGGGCTCATGTGGTCCTCCCACACTGGCCTCCAAAACTACTGGATTTATAGGTGTCAGCCACCATACCTACCCTCACTAAATTATTATCATTAAAATATTATTTTTGAATAAGCAATAATATAGGATATGCTTCATTATTGGTCATAATCTTGGTTTGACATTTCATGATACAGAAGTTCTAAGAGCTCCTTTTAACTGCAGATATTTTATGACTTAGTTTTAATAACTGTCATGCCTAAAACCAAAAACTTCCCCCTACCCACCAGAAAATAGAATATATATATACACACATAAGAAATGCATCACTGGTTGAACAAACTGAATCATGGTTCTCATTTTTCAAGCTCATCATCAATTATGTAAGAATTTTGTTAACATTTGATTAACAAATGTTTAATGGCCTTTATACCTATTATTTTGTCTTACAAATTAATCAGAGGGCATTGAAAGAAATTTCTAATAAAAGGGGCTCCAAACACTGGGACTCACATTTTGGAATATTTTTAAACAGCTAGAAAACATTTTCATGTTTTTAAGTTTGACATGGAGAGGAAGGTGTCAGTTTCTGTGAAACAAAAAAGATGAGACAAGGTCATTGGTATTTAGCTCAGATCCAGTGAACATTACTAAGCTCCTAAGTGCCAGATGCCCTATGCTCCTCGCAGGTCTGTCCTTTTATGTTTGCTACAACCCTGTGTGTTATTCTTCTCCATTTCTGTGTTTCAGGTAAGAAAACTGAGGCTCACAGAAGTGTACTAACTACAGTAGTAACAATACAACAGAAAGGTTTGGATCTGGAGAGTTGAAAACTGAGAAAAAGGCTTGCAAAAGCTACCAAGAGATATTTATTAAGGAGACCATGAGAAGTGAAGTACATTTTCCTGGGGCACACTCTGATGAGATTAGACAGCATGAACTTGTGATAAGAGGCATTTAGCACAATTTTATGACTTTTTTCCACATCCTGACAATTCAGAGGTCAGCGAGAAATTAGACAGAGGGGATTACAAAATGAAGAGGCCAGATAATTCTAAGATGTTAGCAAAGGAGCTTTTGTAATAAATAGCTTTCCTAAGGTGTGGCTTTTACAGGTAATGGAACCAAGAAAGGCCCTGCTGAAATAGAATAAGGATGAAATTAGGGTTCAGTGTGAGAGTCGGGGTGAAAGATGTAAGAAATGGAATATAAGATGGTTGGGAAGGGAGTGTTTGAGAGGGAAAATCATGAATTTTCTTATATCTGATAGACCTGGGTTTGAGTCCTGACGTGGCCAGCTGTTTTGTGACCTAAGAAAGTTACACAGCATCCATCAATCTCAGTATCCTCATCTATAAAATGAGAGTTACAATAACACAGACTCAGTGGGTTGTGCAGTTTTTAACAGAAAGATCTTGGTAGGTATAACAGCTCAGCTATACAGAAGGATCTCAACAATGTCATTATTACTGAGTTATCAGAGATGGAAAGACTCAAAGATGAGAGCCAAAATGAGGCAGGGCAAATACATGGCCAAAGTTTGTGGAGATAAAGGTTCTTTGAGGTGAGAAACTTAGAGAACTAAGAGCACAAAATATATGATATGTTTGTAGAATAAGTTCTAAGAAAAATCAATAGGGTGATGTGTAAAGAGTACTAGGGTTAATGTGGAGGTGAAGGTGGGGAGGTGGTGCAGTGGGGGGGGGGGATGTTTAAAGTGCCAGCAATGACAAAAATGTTTACAAGAATTGTTTTCATATATTTTTCAAATCCTTTTCTACATAATTTCTCACATGATGGAATAGCATAACTGGTATTATCTTTTAAAAATTAAAATTAGATCATGTTACACACCATTTAAATTCTTCACTGTCTTCCCGGCTCTTAAAACCAAATCCAAATTCTGCCAAGTCCACAATACCCAGATCTCCATGCTCAGCAATATTGCTCTCCCTCTTGCTTTTCTGCTCCAGTCAAATCTGCTTTTCTGTACTTAGAAGAAACCAAGCCCTTTCTTGCTTCAGGCTCTTTGCTAATCTCTCTGTCCAGAACACACATTCACCCATGACCCCCATCACCAGTCTATCTTTGTATCACCAGCAATTCCTCAGCTCAACTCTCACCTTCTCAGAGAGAAAATTTTCCTGACTGTGCTGTCTAATGCAGGCTTCACCTCTTTACTCTTCATTCCATCTCCCTTTCAACCCCTTCATGGAACATGTAGCAATCTGTAAGCATGTAAATTTTGTAGTCTCCAACTACAACGCAAATTATGAGGATGTGGACCCAGTTGTTGTCTATTACTGGAGCCATAGCACTAGTAACATCTGGTAAACAATAGATGCTGGATAAGTATTGTCAGTTGAATAAATGAAAGATCAAAATATGAGAAATGAAATCTTTATCTGTATCATCAATAAATGAAACAGCTCTTCTGGTCAATTCTCCATGCCTCCAAAGCCAGACAATTTCACAGATCCCTTGAAACACTACTTTTAAACTAATTTTGTTGATTTCCCACTGATGATTTCTTATTCTCATAAATATAGCTTCCTCATCTCTACTGCTCTAGAAAATTCTAGAAAAACAAAAACAGTACCCATGACAACTCTAAAACAACACATTGAAAAAGATACAGATGTTTGTCTCTAGTCATTATATCAACTTCCCCCCAATCTCCTAAACTCCCAAACTAAAAAATTTAGAGGTAATCTTTGGCCACTTCTCCTTCCTCATTTTCACTACTTTAAATGTATATCTTGAAAATATCTCTCAGATTACTTTATAATTTTTAAAAAATTTATAAATAAATAGAGATGAGTCTCACTGTGTTGACCAGGCTGGTCTTGAACTCCTGGCCTTAAGCCATCCTCCTTCCTTGCCCTCCCAACATGCTGGGATTACAGGCATGAGCCACGGCATCTCTCCTACTTTATAATTTTAAAGTAGGGAAGGTCTTCCCAACTCTCACATAAAATCCAAGTAAATTTTTGCATGAAGCTATTCACTATAAGTAAAGTCAAAAGAAAAACTATAATCCAGGAAAAATATTTCTAACTCAAATCACAAAGGACTGACTTCCCATCATATAAAATTCTTACAAATCAGTAAGAAAATGCTAAAATCCCAGTAGAAAAATGGGTAAGGATATTGACTGTTCATAGAAAGGGAAATAAAATATAAACGTAAAAAATGCTCAACTTCACTTAAAATAATAGAATTGCAAGGACAGACCATTTTTTTTAACCTTGCCAATTGGCAAAGGTTCAAAGTTTGGTGGTACCTTGTATTATCAAAGCTATGTATGAAACAGGCATATTTACATGTTGCTGGTGAAGGTGTAAATCATACCAACTCTTTTGAAAACAATTTGGCAACAACTATAAAAATTAAAGACATACATACCCTTTTCTTTATTCCAACTACTTATAAAAATGTATTCTATGTATTTATACACATATGCAGTGAACAACGTACAAGGTTAATCATTACAGCATTGATTTAAAAAGTGTTAAGACTATAAACAACCTCAGTGTTCACCAATACAAAGCAACTTAAATTATGGTATCCATACAATGGAATAATACGCATTTAAAAAGTAAAAAACAGAGGGAGTATATTTTGTGTACTGACACAGAAAAATCTCAAACATGTTGCTAAGTGAAAAAAGTGAGGTACAAACAGTATATGGAATATTACCACTTGTGTAAAGGGAATGAATAGGGAATGTATTCATATTTCCCTGCATATGCATTAAAAAATCTCTGCAAAGATCCACAAGTAACTAAGAGGAGTGATTTCTTGGTGGATGTGGGAATGGCCTGACAGGGAAGGTAGGGGACTGTGTAGGAGGAAAAATTGTTATTATATACCTGTTTGAAACTTTGATGTTTGAACCATGTAAATAAACTACCTACTTAAAATAACTAATTTAAAAATTTGGTGGTGAGGTTAAGAAAAGTAAAAGCATAGGAAGTGCTGCCTAACAGCCAACCTTCCTCTTAAATAACGCTGGGAGCCAAAATGGCTCTCTGTTACTAATTAGGTATACAGTAAGTAATTAGGAAACACTTATTATATAAGTGAGAGCATAAAATGGATCAATTCTACTTTATGTTATCAAAGGCCTTCCAACAGCAGGATCACTTTATCTACCTCAATTTACTTTGCACTAGTCTCATAGGTAATCACTCCAGTCTTTTTCTAGTCCCTACTCACCCAGTCTTTCCCTTGCTAATGAAGTTTCTACACATGGAGTCCCTTACTTTGCCAACCCTAATCTCAAATTTCATTCAGAGCACAGTCTCATATCTTTCTAGTGGTTTAAAACAACAGAAATTTAATATCTCACGGTTCTAGGGTATAGAACCCCTTCCTAACACCTTATACTAAAATTAACTCCAGATGGGTTAAAGACTTAAACATAAGACCTAATACCATAAATACCCTAGAAGAAAGCCTAGGCAAAACCATTCAGGGAGGGGAGCATCACACACTGGGGTCTGCTGGAGGAGGCCAAGGGAGGGACAGCAGGGGAGTGGGGAGGTCAGGGAGGGATAACATGGGGAGAAATGTCAGATGTAGGTGACGGGGGGATGGAGGCAGCAAACCACATTGCCATGTGTATACCTATGCAACAATCCTGCATGATCTGCACATGTACCCCAGAACCTAAAGTACAATAATAAAGAAAAAAGAAACCTACTAACTTGTATGTTAGAATGAAAAGAGAGGTAGCCTCCCAAAGGGGCAAGGTGGAAATGAAGGACCTTGTGTTTTCAAGGTGACTGTTCCCCAGTGTGCTAGCCAAACTTTTGTTTGCTAAAGCAAGCCAGGCATATGGAGCAATTGCAGAGGCAGTGTTGGGATGGTTGACCCTTGGACATTGCCCAGTCTCTGAAGACAACAGCAATGGCTGGGGGAGGGCTTCTGGTCCAGGTACCTAGAATTTCCTCAGGGCTTCTCATGGCCATCTGACAGGAGCCAGGAAATAGTGCCACTGGTTCCTGAGAGTGCCTGCTATCCCTGAGGACCTATCCAAAGTGAAGAGAGAGCATTGTTTGTGGCCTTATCTTTGGCTCCAGGAGAGAGTAGCCTACCTGAGAGACAAGGAGCTTTGACAGAGCTTGCCAAAACTGGCAAGTTGATGGTGGAGTCAGGACTAGAACCCATAGCTCCCTTTGACTCCTGGGCCAATACACCTTCCAACACGCCTGGAGCCCCATTGCCTTCCCATCTGTATTACCTTCTTCTCTTTCAGTCCCCTATTCTTCCAGGTACACTTCCTCTGAACAGACCTTGAACCCTCTCAATATATTATGGGTTGAATTATGTACCCCCAAGTTTATATGTTGAAGTCCTAATCCCCTGTATCATAGAATTTGACCTTATTTGGACATAGGCTCATTGCAGATATAGTTAAGTTAGGATGAGGTCATACTGGAGTAGGGTGTGCCTCTAATCCAGTATGACTGATGTCATTATAAACAGGGAAAATGTGCAGACAGACACAAATACAGGGAGAATGCCATGTGAAGATGAAGGCAGCAATCAGGATGATACATCTGCAGGCCAAAGAACACCAAAGATTGCCAGCAAACCACCAGAAGCTAGGAGAGAGACGTGGAACAAATTCCTCCCTTGCTGCCCCTCAAAGAACCAACCCTCCTGACACTGACTTTGGACTTCTGGTCTCCAGAAGGTGGAGAGAATAGGTTTAGTTGTTCTAAGCCACCCAGATTGTAATATTTTGTTACAGCAGCCCTGGCAAACTAACAGACTATGGGAAAGGCCTCTGTGCTCCTTCCTGGCAGTGGTTTCACAAAGATCCATAGGATCACTCTACCTGATAAGGCTGTGGTGTAGTGGGGCCAGGCTTAATGGAAGATTACCCTTGGGCTTGGTCCTAAACCCCTCAGCACTTTCCCGCTTTTAGTTGACCTGCTGCTCCTCAAGGGCCTATCCAACATTGTATTCTCTGGTGATAATGGATTCTTTTAAAAAGAATTATCTCTAGGCCGGGCACGGTGGCTCATGCCTGTAATCCCAGCACTTTGGGAGGCTGAGGCAGGTGGATCACGAGATCAGGTGTTGGAGAGCAGCTTGGCCAATATGGTGAAAGCTTGTCTCTACTAAAAATACAAAAATTAGCTAAGCGTGGTGGCGCATGCCTGTAGCCCTAGCTACTCGGGAGGCTGAGGCAGAAGAATTGCTAGAACCCGGGAGGGCGGAGGTTTCAGTAAGCCAAGACTGTGCCACTGCACATCAGCCTGGGTGACAGAGCAAGACTCCATCTCAAAAAAGAAAAAAAAAGAAAATCATCTCTGAAAGTATGAGTTGCCAATGCTACAGGTAAAGCTATTTTCCTTTTTTTGTGAAATTAACAAACATGAAGATCCTTAAATTTAGATCTGAATCTGAAATATGTGCTAATTGCTGAGGAATACACAAAAGATAGGTGTGTGTGTAATGTGTAGTAGAGACATATATGTAATACATATACAGTATTTGGTTTACATAAAAACATACACATGTGCATCCTGAGTTTGATCTTTGCTTAACATTCTTACTTAAAACATCTTCTTCAAAATGTTTACTGTAAAAAGATACACTGTATTGTTTATACGCTCTGTCTTGGTTTAAAACTTTTCTTGGCTGGATTCTTTGGACCTTAGGAAAATGTTAAAAGGGTATCCAGATACACATATAAAAGTACTTACCAAGGAACATTTCAATAACAGATGCCTTCATAGTGAGAACAACAGTCCTCATAAATAACAGAATGACACCCTGGAGAGAAAGAAATGATAACATCATCATATTTCAGCCGGGGGTTCTGTTTTGGATGCACAGAGCATGTGGGGATGGGCTGTATCACTTTGCATTGCCCTCTGGAGTCTTAGGATTCCAGGCTACAGATTTCCATAAGCAGCATATAGAGATGGCAGTGGCTAGCCATGCTGGTACCCAGAGATGCTATTCTCAGTTAGATAATCCATTCTGGCCACCAGCCTCCAATTCTTTAAATATTTGATGTTTGCTTAGAACTGAAGAGGAAATTACTCTACAATTTTGAGAATATGTCCAAGTAGTCTTCTAATTAGGATGAAAGCCAAATTTATGGCATTCAGAAAACATATTTAGATTACAGGGATTAATACTTCATTATTCATTCAATAAATATTTATTAAACTCCTATTAAATGG
Organism: Cacajao melanocephalus; assembly: GCA_963573385.1. Taxonomy (NCBI): domain Eukaryota; kingdom Metazoa; phylum Chordata; class Mammalia; order Primates; family Pitheciidae; genus Cacajao; species Cacajao melanocephalus. Next base: position 10,712 of record CAUYLG010011937.1, read on the forward strand.
CTACGTTTTGTTAGAAAGTGCTGAACATTGAATTAAAAAACAATTCTTACTCTTCAAAGACTTATAGTTTAATATAGGTGGAAAAATACAAGTGGACACAAATAACCATGTTTAATTGTATAAGAGAGTGTTAAGTCCTCATAAGAGAGTGTAAGGGGAAATTTACAGAGCAGTGATTCTCAAACTTTGCTGCATATTATTTAATAGTATCGCCTGGGAGTTTAAAAAATCCTGATGCCAAGGCTGTACCCCAGACGAATTGAATAAGACTATCTTGGATTGGGGTCTAGTTATTAAATTTTTAACCACTTCTCAAGTAATTCCAACATGCAGTCAAGTTTGAGAACCAGTGGTTTTGAATTGGGCTTCTTAAATCTTATTGTGTCTACTCATCCCTTGGGGCTGCTGTTAAAGTGCAGGTTCTAATCCAGTAGGTGGGGTAGTGCCAGAGATTCCCCAAGGGCCAGAAATTTTAGGAGAGAGATTATGGCAGCCATGGGAATAAGAGAAAGCCTCATAGAGATGGTGACAACTGGGTCAATTTTGAAGAATGAACAGACTTTGAACATGCAGAAATAGGAGAAGTGGCTCCAAGTGGGGGGGAACTGCGCATCAGAGACCTAGACACTGGAGAGTGCAATAGATATGAAAATGCTGGTAATCTATCCTTTCCCATCCTTCGCTTAAGATTATGAGGAAACTGTCAAAGGTTTACTCATACCACTACTAATCGAGTATATTCTGTGCATTCTGTATTGTTTTGAATCCACACAATAAGTCAGCATGGGAGGTTTTATGATCCTCATTGAACAGATGAGGAAACTAAGACTTAGAGAAGTTAAATGTCACAACCGTGGTGCAAGGTGGTGAATAGGATTAGAATGGAGGTAAAGGTGGGTGGGAGGAATCTGTCCTGGGCACAGGCAATAAGGGAGAAGTTTGTAGAGCATTAAAAGACTTAAAATTGGTCTACTTTTTATTACCCTTATGAGCTAGCAATTTTAAACAATGTCAATGGTAGTAAAACACTCCTCCCCTCTGGGCAGACAGCTTCCAAGATATCCCCCCTCCGTCCAGTGCTACTGTTGTGTGGCCTAAAGCTGGCAGTCATAACTCTACCTCTGCTATGTTCAATGATGTACTGGTTTAAAAAAAAATAGAAATAAAAGCCCTGATTTGCAGAGCTTGTCAATTTCTGTGGTGGCAAATCCTCCTACCATGGCTGATTTTGAAGCCACCAAAGTGACATCACTGAATGGAGATCTAGAAAGAGATAAGCACAATCTGGTACTGGCTAGACCCAGGATAAGCTTATATCCAATATTTGATACACTGCTATGCATATTTTTTAATAAAAAGCAATTATTAGATTATGGGTTGAGATAGTAAAGAAGTATTCAAAAGCAGTTAACTTAAAGTTGTTTAATATATGAAAGCTTTATTACAAACAATTAAATTAGGCAGCAAGAGTAACCCCAAATAGAATTGATCAGTTTGTTAATTTCCAACAATTGCAATGTGTTAAATTTCACAATTAAGGTAGTTGGCTGTCTTTAGCTTCAAAATAAAAACAAAATCATATATACAACCTGTTTGGCAATTTGATATTTAAATAGCCAGATTATATTTTGGAAATAGTGTGATAACAGGTACTTTTTTTTTGTTTTTTATTATTTTGAGAAACTCCAGAACAATTTATGTATCTTTAAGCCTCAGTGTTTAACTTTCCTATTGGATAAGTGCAGTATGCCAAGTTGCCCTATTGGACCCACCTATTCAGCCCCATTAATTGGCTGTTACCACTCAACATTGCAGATTTCATCTGAGTTGTCCTTGACTTCTCTTTCTCATACACTCCACATGCTCTCCACCAGCCAACCCTGTTGGCCCTACATTTATAGTCTATCCAGAAACTGACCATTTCTCAGCATCTTTACCATTGCCATCTGTGCCAGGCTCTGCCCTGTGCCACCTAGATTATTGCAATTAGCCTCATAACTAGGCTGTTCCCTTCTTCCTTTGTCTTCTGCAGTCCACAGAGCAGCCAGCATGATCCTATTCAAAGTAAATCAGTTCATGGTATTCCTTAGCTGACCCTCTACAGTGGCTCCCCCTCTTACTTGGAAGAAAAGCAGAAGTCTTTACAAGTAGCTCAAGACCCTGCTTGATTTGGCTCCTAGCAACCCTTCTGATCTAATTTCTCACTGTTCTCTTCCTCAATTAATAATCTTCAGCCACACTGGCCTCTTGGCTGTTTCTGGAAAACCTCTTACCTCAGGGTCTCTGGACTATTGTACTACTTTTTCCTCTGGCTGGAGGCCATTCCCCCAGATAAGCACATGACTTACTCATTTCTTTCAAATCTTTGCTTAAATGTTACCTCTCATGAGACCTTCCCTAATCATCCAGTTTAAAATCTCAGTCCCTCTCCTACCTCACCCACCACCAATGGATATATCCTATCCCTTTCCTACTGTCTTTTTCTCCTTTGACTTATCACTTTCTGACATACTTTATATGTTATTTATTTTATTTTATTTTTTTATGGTGTTCCCCACTATAATGCAAGCTCCACAAGGGCAGGGATTTTTATTTGACTTTTTGGGTGTTCAGTAAATATGTGTTGAATCAATATGTGAGTAATGAGGGCTCTCCCTTTTCCCTAGGAAATTTAAAAAGGAAACAAAACAAATGGAAGACTATCTTATGAATACATTAGAAACTACTGAATTATATGCTTTATGTTTGTTTATTTATTGATTGATTTTTTGAGACAGAATCGTACTCTGTTGCCCAGGCTGGAGTGCAATGGTGCGATATCAGCTCACTGCAACCTCTGCATCGTGGGTTCAAGCAATTCTCTGCCTCAGCCCCCCAAGTAGCTGGGATTACAGGTGCCCTCCACCACACCGGGCTAATTTTTGTATTTTTAGTAGAGATGGGGTTTCATTATCTTGGCCAGGCTGGTTTTGAAATTCTGACCTCATGATCCATTCACCTCGGCCTCCCAAAGTGCCGGGATTACAGGTGTGAGCCACTGCGGCTGGCAGAATTATATACTTTAAATGGCGTATTTTATGGTATGTGAGTTATATCTCAATAAAAATTAATAGAGCAGTATTGATATTATTGATATTGTGAATCAACAAACCCAAAGGGAAGGTGGAGAGCAGAGCAAAGTGCTCTCAGATCTGTTCTACAACTTTAGAGTCATGATGGACATGACCTTTAGAAGCTGGAATGAATGGATAAAAACCACTGGGAATCCAGGAGATGCTGTAATCCCCAGGAAGATCTCACCCAAGTGTTGGCCTATTAATAATGGAAGCTGACCAGAATCATTCTAATGTCTTAGAACACTTGAAGCTTCCTTCTCATCACTGCCATTTCTACCCTCGCTTGGTTCATTTACTCAGGCACTTAAAATGTAAATGTGCCTTTTGAAATGTGTGAAAAAGGAAAATCGAACCCTCTCTCAGCCATTGCCGAGGGTGGGCATGAGGACTGCCACCAGCACCATTAAGCAGGTGGTCCAGTGTCACAGAGCTGTGGGGCACATGGTAACTCTAGAGCCCTAATTCCTCATGTGCTCACCTGAGTTCTAACAAAAACTGAACAAAAGGGGCTTCCGAAAGAATGTGTTACTGACTCACAAATTTATGGATTGTGCCATGAGATATAACATAAAGAATCCCAAATTTGTAGTTCTGGTGAGGCAAACGAAGCCTGGCTGTGAAGGAAGAGTATACATTAGTGTAAGTAGATTAGCACAGAAAATTTAATAAGATCTCTTTCTGCCCAGAGTTAGCAGAGAGCAAGTTGGTAATAAATAATAATATAGCTTTCTATTTATATAGTTTTTCACAGTGTTTTAAATAAATCAATGTCCTGTGCTAGAGTTGTCTATTTTGTTCACTATTCAGTTTCTTGAGCCTGGAATAGTGTTTGTAGTGGGCACAACAATACATGTTTGTTGAGAAAATGAGTAAATACAAACTTGTTCTTCACAGTAAGCGTGTGTGAAATGTGGAGTATGCATAATTCCCACTTTAAAGATAAGAAAACCGAGGTCTGCAGTGGGTAAGTGACTTATTCAAGGTCACATATCCAAAGTCAAGCCTGGGGTTCATGGCTGCTGATCCTGTACTCCTCTTTCTACCCCTTGTGTATAAGATGATCTGCAGGTTGCACCTTGTTAAGATTGAAAAAGCAAAATGGACTTTTCTTAAATCTCTATATCAAAAAATGCTTGAGATTTACAGATAAGGGCAATTTGCTCATCAGTTAAAGATGTGAGAAGAATGCACTTTGCTAAAGGTGGAGGAAGAGTAAAAAGGCAAAGAAAGAGAAAAGTAATGTAAACAGGGAAAACAAAGACCATAGCAAGAAGAAGCAGGAAAAGACACTTAATAATGTACAGCGCTAGTGACCAGGAAGTGTAAAAATTAAAGCAAGTTCATTGGCAATTGAATGTGGCAATGCATGCAAAAGCAACTTGGAGAAAGAGTGACTAAAATTAAAAAGACTCATATTACGAAGTGTTGGTGAGGATGTGGAGGACTGGAATAAATGCTAACAGGAATGTAAAATGGTACCACTACTTTGGAAAACAGTTTGGTAGTATCTTGAAAAGTTAAAAAGCTAAATATATTCCCACTATATGTTGCAACCATTCCACTCCTAGGCATTTTCCCAAGAGGAATGAAAGTATATGTCCATACAATGACTTCTGCATGTATATTTTTAACAGCTTTATTTCTCATAGCTCCAAACTAGGAACGATGCAAAATCTATCAACAGATAAATGGATAAACACATTGTGATTTATCCATGCAATGGAATACTACTCAGCAATAAAAAGGAATGAACTATTGATACATAAAGCGACGTGACTGAATCTCAAAATAATTATGTTAAATGAAAACAGCCAGACAGAAAAGAGTACATTCTGTTCAATTTTACATTCATATAATTACATTGCATCTAGAAGTATCAAAGAGCACTTCAGTGGTATCCAGGAGCCTGGGGAGTGGGAGTGGAGAGTCCTGGAGAGATAAGAACAGAAGTAAAAGATGACAAAGGAACACATGAACAATTTGGGGATGGATATGTTCATTATCTTGTTGTGGTGATGATTTCACAGTATTCATATGCCAGAGCTTATCAGACTCTATACTTTAAATATATATATTCTTCATGCTAGACAGTGAAAGGAGTATTCACTAGAACCCAATAACAGTGGTTGTGTCAGGGAAAAAAAAAACTGGGTAAGTGGTGATGATCAGAGATGAGAAGGAGTCTTACCATTTTGTTCTATTTAAATCTTTACCCTGTGCATATATGTTAATAAATCCAATATTAGTAAAATATAAAAACAAAATAATGAAAAAAACTCTTGAAATTGACAGGGACACTTAAGAGGTATTGTTGTTATCATTATCACTTCCACCACTAAATGTAGTAGTGCTTCAATTAACATAAACCAGATAGAGTCTGCAAAGCTTCCTAATATGTGGCCTGATAGGAAGACTTAACATATGCAGACAATGTTGATGTCAAATGGGAAGCTGCAGCAATCTCCTAATTCACTCTTGCTTCTTGCTCCTTGCTCCAGGTCGCTCTTTCTTTCAGTTGGAAACAATCAGCTTCCTAAAGCACAGGTCTGATTGTGCATTCACCTGTTCAGAATTCTTCTTCCTAGTCCACTCATTATCTACAGAATAAAGCTCAAATTCCTTAGTGAGGCATTACAAACTCTTCATGAAATGGCCTGCCTTCCCTTTCAACACCATCTCACTGTAATTCTCCTGAGTAATCCTCTCCTTTGCCCCAGCACACCTGGGCTTTGGTCTTTTCTCCACACTCTGCATGTCAGTACCTTGGCTCACATTCACATCATTGTTCTATCTGGACTGCTTTACCAACCCTCACCACAAACCCATCCATCTTTCAAGCTTCAGCTCCTGGGCCACCTCTTCTATATAAATCACCCTGATTTCCTAAACCCAAAATTCATCCTCTTTCATGCATCCATTAATCATTAAAAAAAAAAGTGTGTGTACTATGTGCCAGGCAGAGAGAAACAAGATGCAGATCCTGGCATCAAGTTGCTTTGAGTCTTCTTGTGGGAGTTGGGTATCATAACTAACATTTACTGAGCATATACTAAGTGTCAGTAATATATTAACTCATTTGATCTTCACAACAACTAGATGACGTAGAGACTATTCTTGCCTTCATTTTAGAGGTAACGAATTGGAAGCATGCAGCAGTTATGGACTTTCCAAGACTAGAAAGAAGAGGAGCTGGATTCAAACCAGACATTCCAAGTCCAGAAGCTCTGCATTTCTCGCCTGGCCATAGCTGTTTCATAGTACGTACGCTTACTCCATCTTCATTCTAATTTAATTGATCTGAGTTGGCATCTATATTGTTTTTGTTTGAGATGGAATCTTGCTCTGTCACCCAGGCTGGAGTGCAGTGGTGCAATCTTGGCTCACTGCAGCCTCCACCTCCCAGGGTCAAGCAATTCTCCTGCCTCAGCCTCCCAAGTAGCTGAGATTACAGGCGTCCACCACCACGCCTGGCTAATTTTTGTATTTTTAGTACAGATGAGGTTTCGCCATGTTGGCCAGGCTGATCTCAAACTTCTGACCTCAGGTGATCTGTCTGCCTCAGCCTCCCAAAGTGCTGGGATTACAGGCACGAGCCACTGTACCTGGCCCGATATTGTTTTAAAGCTTTCCAAGGGACTCTACTCTGCAGACAGCATTGAGAACCTCTGCTACTGGGGGTGCAGTGATGGGAAAAGCGCGGATGGGCACATAGGCCTGGGGTGTGGGGATTGGAAGGGGCTTGAATTTATTTAATTGGCAGGTTGGAAAACAATGAATGAGTGAACAGGAAAGGATAGGACACAGGGACAGAGGAGCTTCAGGAACTGGGAGTTGCTCAGCCAGGCTGGGAGAGCACTCAGACTGTCCGAAAGGGATGAGGGGGCCATGTCAGCCTTGAATGTCATGCCTAAAGAATGTGGAATTGATCCTTTAGGCAACAGGGAGACATAGAAGGCTTAAAAATTATTTTTGCATTCATCATTTTTAGTAAGTCCCCTAGAGGCTTACTTGAGCCACTCACTTGGAAAAAAATCTGCCCTAGTGGACATGCAGGATTTATATAATGTTGGTGTTTGTCTGATCTACAATGCTATGTGGGGGAGCACCCAACCATACTCTTTGTCCATGAGGTAGAAAAAGCCAGTATCCATCTGGAAACATTTACTAGTTATAAGAGGCTTGTGCTGTGTTTCCAAAATGCCAAAAATCCCTTGAGGACAGACATCTCTGAATGGGGTGAGGCCACATCTGTAGCCTTGCTTTCTTCATCTCTGCCTGCCTGCAAAGCCTCCTCCGCTTGCCAGTGGATGTGGGTTGATCTGTTGAGGATGGGAAAAGGAAGCTGGCTCTTGGTGGGGGGTGGGGAGGTCCTTTACAATGTGATGGTGGCCTCCATCTGTACATAAACCTTTATAGAGATGTATTCCTCTGGCTGAGGCCTGAAACACTGTGTTTCCTGTTGCCATGACACTAGCGGCCACCTTGAGGTCATCATTACAATCCCCTAGGATTCTGTGAGAAAGAGAGAGAGAGTGCCAGAGAGGACAGTAGTTTTTCTTTCTTTTCTTCTCTTCCCAATTCTTGTTTACTTCGCTTTTTTTTTTTTTTTTAATCCTAAAGAAATTCTGGCAGAAAATGGGAGCCAAATAGTTATGGAAGGCAGGGGAAATTTTGTCTTTTCTCGATATGTTGGCTTCTAAGGATGCACAAGGTTATTGAAGATGTGTTCTGAGTCAGACTACGTGGACTGGACGGACACTGTTGATGGCCTACACAGGGCATCCGTTTCCCCCTTCCTCCTTCCTAACAGAATCTGAATTTGGTAAAGGAAATCAGATGGCCCGACCACTGAAAGGAAGCAGGTCCATCCACAGCTCTGAGGCAGATCCCCATTCAAGGCCTAAGGCAAGGATGGTTAGACCCCCTCACCTCTTGCTGGCGATTGCTCCAGGCTTGGGCCCATCAGCACCAGGCCCTTGCCAGGTGATCATACTAGTTACTAATCTGGTGGGTTATATCCTGAGTTGTAACAGACAGAATGTAAGGACTTGAAGCCTGTGTTTTTGGAGAGAGGGTGCCTCTCTTGTTGGAAATGAACAAGGGAACAGTTTGTTGTGGGTCTCCAGCTGCCAACTTGTGACCATGAGAAAAGTCCAGCTGAGGAAAATGCTAATTCAAGGGGAGGAGGGAAGCTAGGCAAATCACAAACGAGTCAGAGCTATGATTTGTCTTGTGCCTGAGGGCCGGGCCTGCCTCTGGACTGTCTGTTATGTGAGCTAATACATTTCCCTTTCACTTGGCTAGCAGCTGAAAGATTACTCCTAACTGCTACCTAACTCACAGTGGCCGTTCATACACTGGTTTTAACTAGAGAAGACTGTAATAATAGGGGTTTATACCAAAGTCTGCAGAGGGTTTTCTCACTAAACTGTTTTCTCACTTAAACCACATAAGAGCCCCTTGAGGAGGTGAAATGGACATTATAATTCCCATAATTCAGAGCAGGGAAGTGACTTGGCCAAACTCACACAGCCCAGATCTCCAACTTAATATTGCGCTCTTTCTACCATGCCAACTTCTCACGTGGTTGTTACTATAAGTTTCAAATGATTCCATGATTTCTTATATAATACTATAATAAAATAAAAATGCCACTCTTCATTTGCATATTGGTTTTCACTTTCCAAAGCGTGGTTACATCTACAACTTAAGCAGCTCAATTATTATTGTCAGATGCAGAGATGACAGTCACTGAAATGTAAATGACTCAGCTGGTCAAAAGCTTATGATCTAGCAAAAAAAGATAACTGAAGCCAATCAAGGTCTCCCTTGGGATTTTGGAATCAGGATTCTGAAAGCCTTAGAAGCTGTGAGTGGCAGGCTGCAGGCCATGTGGGGCCCTGCATAAGTTGTATAAGAGGAGGGCAGAGAGAGATGGAGGGGACAAGTATGTGGCCCTCGGAGGAGCAGGGGGAGCAGATCCCTTCATTTATGGCCACTTTCTTGGTCCCATTTCCAGGCTGAAGGAGGTTCAGCTGGACTCTGACTCCTGTTCATGACATTGATGTTTTTGGGTCTTTGACTTAAGTCAGTTTAATTTGGTTTCTGTTTCCTGCAGCTTTGATTAAAACCCTTTTCATATTTATTGCTCCGGTTATGTCCTGTTCCCCTGAAATGATTAGGAGTAAAATGAAAACACTTAAAATGAAAAGGACACATGTGCTTGTCTTTTGGTAGCATCAAAGCAGAGGGTCCCCAGAGAGGCTATCCCCAATTCTGAAGCCAAGCTCTGGGAAGAAGGGTGGCAAGAAATCCTGTGAGCTGTTGCAGCTACTGAGAAGGTCTGGGATGCTCAGGAAAAAAAGAAATGGAAGTGAGCGACCTTGAAACCATGCTGTCAGAATGTGGCTGTAGAGTTTCCTCATAATTTATGACAGTAGTTCACAACCAGAGGTGATTTGATCCTGCAGGAGACCTATAACTGTGTTTCATTTGAAGACTTTTTGGGTTGTCATAACTTTGACAGGAGAGCAGGATGCTGCTGGCATCTAGCGGGTACAGGCCAGAGTAGAGACACTGCTGACCATCCTGCAATGCCCAGGACAGCCTCAACAACAAAGAAGTGCTTAGCCCCACAGGTCAATAGTGTCAGGGCTGAGAAACTGATTTATGAGAATGTTTATTTCTCGATGTATTTATAAGAACGTTATGCTTACTGAGATTCCAATTTCTAGGAACTTCCCATAAAAATTCTATGTACTGGCCGGGTGCGGTGGCTCAAGCCTGTAATCCCAGCAATTTGGGAGGCCGAGGCAGGTGGATCACGAGGTCAGGAGATCGAGACCATCCTGGCCGACATAGTGAAACCCTATCTCTACTAAAATACGAAAAATTAACCAGGCATGGTGGTGGTGGGCATCTATAGTCCCAGCTACTCAGGGGGCTGAGGCAGGGGAATTGCTTGAACCCAGGAAGCAGAGGTTGCAGTGAGCTGAGATCACACCACTGCACTCCAGCCTGGGCAACACAGCGAGACTCTGTCTCAAAAAAAAAAATTCTATGAACTTCTGTGATGACTAGAATGTGTATCCCCGTCTCCAGGATCTCCTTTCACCACCAATAGTCAGAGGAAATCCTAAAGCAAAGATGTTTCCTCATGGTCAGTTGGATGGGTTGAAGACCTCATCCATGTATACAGCTGACATATGCCTATGCCATTAGGTTCATTGATCCGTGTGGCATGTTTCTGCATGTCGGAAAACCGAAAAGGGAAAGCCTTTTTTGGTCGTGTGTTTTAGATCGTTATTTTGTACTGCATTAGGAACCTGACATATGGTAATGCTTACCACATCCACAAAGGCTTCAACCAATGGTGATTTCTAGAGAGACTGCAAACAGTAATTACATTTCTGAAGTGGTAGTTTAGATCTTATATTGCCAGTGGGAAAAAATACTAGTTTGCCGGCATGCCCCAAATGAGCTCTAAAGAACCCCTTCCAAGAGTTATTTATCTTGTGTAATGGAAAAGGGCACGAAGATCAGTAAATCTAAAGGAAAGGGGCCAGGACCTCAAAAAGATGAGGTGGGCCCTGATTGCTTCTCTTAGTTACCCTGGAAACCGTGGGTGGTTTAAGGATTCTCATGAAGCTTTGGAAGATGAGTTTCTCTCATCACAAACCTCTTTGCCTAATGTGTTTGACACTGTGGATTAGCCTTGCCTCCTCCCAGTTCTCCCCCTTGGGCTTTGAGGTTTGTGGTTGCCAAGGGGCCGTCTACTGTGAATTTGGAGCTGGGTGTTTGGTTCTGCTCAACTTGATCCCTAGAGCCTGGACTAGCCTGAACACACTGTGCATTTTGGTCTGCCTTCAATTCTGAAGCACAGCAAAACATTCTCAGGTCCGGCAAAACTTTCCAGCTGAGATAGGAAGGCAGATGAGGGTGTGCCTGCAAGATCCATGCCCTCCCTTCTGCTGCTCAGTAGAGAATGGGTTCCTCTCAGATGACAGGGTTTGGGAGGCAGACATGGGGCTGTGGGTGAAGCACATTCTCGAATCCCGGCAACCACAGACCTGGGTAAAATGGAGGGTGTGGAGGACAGTGTCTGTGGCTCAGGAATGGAGGGCTGTGGAGGATTAAGCCTCAGGAATTTCCAGGGACCAGTAGAAACAGTCATTTAGAAGCAGGAGACCCAGCTCTCCAAAGGCAGCCACCACTGTCCTACTTCAGAGGCCTTCCTGGTACCACCCCCAGCTCTGAAGGAGCCCTCAGACCCTCCTGCACGGCCCCCTGACTATTTTGGCCTAGATATATAGTGGCCTTTTAAATGAGATGGGATTGATCCCTTTGCTGTTCTTCCTGGGAAGTTGTAGAAGTGTAGAGTTCATGCCCATAGTAGTAACTATCATTTACTAAATGTCTACTATATGCTGCACATGGTACACAGGTGATCTTACTTAACTGTCATGGTGATCCTGTCAGGTAAGGACTATTGTGTCCATTCATTAGAGCAGGAAATTGAGACTTAAAGAACTGCCCAAGCTGGCTGGGTGCAGCGGCTCATGCCTGTAATCCTAGCACTTTAGGAGGCCGAGGTGGGTGGATCACCTGAGGTCAGGAGTTCAAGACCAGCCTGGCCAACATGGTGAAATCCGATCTCTACTAAAAATACAAAAATTAGCCAGGCCTGGTGGCACGTGCCTGTAATCACAGCTACTCCAGAGGCTGAGGTAGGAGAATCGCTTGAATCTGGGAGGCAGAGGTTGCAGTGAGCTGTGATCATGCCACTGCACTCCAACGTGGTGACAGAGCAAGACTCTGTCTAAAAAAAAAAAAAAAAAAAAAAAAAAAAGAAAAAAAAAATGCCCAGGCTTATAAAAAAAATATAAAGCAGAACCAGAATTATATCCCAAACATGAAAAACTTAACACAATTCAAAAAAAAATTTTACCACAGTAAAAGATGTTTTTA
>CAUYLG010011938.1:0-24393 GCA_963573385.1 Cacajao melanocephalus
CCATTTTTGTGGATTTATCCACCTGTCGTCTTTGTAATTGCTGACTTTCAGATTGGGTCTGAGTGGACGTCCGGCTTGTTGGTGATGAAGTTTTTTCTGTTTCTTAGTTTTCCTTTGGCGGACGCCCTTTCCCCACAGAGCTAGGCTTTCCCGGGTTCAGCTGTGCTTACTGTGACACTCTTAGTCCTCAGCGCTTCCAATTGCTGTTCTCCTTGTGGGGATGGGACCGGCTGAGCCCGACTCAAAGGGCACCCCGTCCCATATACTCCGCACTGAGAAGCGCCGCGCCACGCTGGGGCGCCTGCAAAACAGCCGCTCCGGCCAAAAGAGTCATACTGGCGACCCGTGTGTCTCCTCCACTGGGTAGCTCCCAGTTTGTTGGCAACAAAAATTCGTCTGAAATTGCGGCATCCACTCGCTTTTTGCATTTTCACTGGGAGCCACGATCCTGAGCTGTTGCTAATCAGCCATCTTGGATCTCTCTCCCGAGAGAAGTTTTTTATAATTTAAATGATATGATTTTAGCCCAGAGGATAGGTAATTGAAATGTTCAGATCATTTCCACACATATTTTAGATATACATCTCTACAAAAGAAAAAAAATATTGTACCATATCTTTAGAGTTCTAATTTTTGAATATAAATATAATGGTTTAAAAAAAGGCACTTGAATTTAACTTTTTTAGAATTGGCAATTCATTAAATCATTTATTTCAAACATATTTTTTAGCACTCCTATATGTGTGGTGGGAGTAAAATCATTATAAGATGCTCACAATTTGAGTTCTAAGAGAGGTTTCAGCTCAGAAGTTTGGAGTTTGCACTACTTTTTACTCTTTCACAGCTGATAGTCTTCCCATTCTCCTTGGGCTAACAGCTGCCTTCTAAGTAGTGGTGTGGTCTGTGACTGTAGCAAAGAATTTTTTCTTCAAGAATATATTTCATGGAGTGAATCTGCCAACATTACCAGCATCTCTAACCCCAGAAGCAAATAATAGAGCAGACCAACCCAGACAACTTGGAATCTAAATAACTCAATTTGCCTTTATTTTCTTCTTAAGTTGATTTGCACATCAAGAGGAGGTGCTAACATCCTAAGGAAAAAAAATTACATGTGCATCTTCCTTCTTCATTCTACTCCTTTCATTCCAGATAGGTGTGAAACCAGAAAATCTGAGACAAGTCTCAGTTCATTTAAAAAGTTTATTTTGCCAAGGTTGAGGATGTGCCCATGACAGCCTCAGGAATTCCTGATGACATGTGCCCACGGTGGTCCGGGCACAGCTTGGTTTTATATATTTTAGGGAGACATGAGACACAATCAATATATGTAAAAGTACATTGGTTTGGTCTAGAAATGCAGGACAACTTGAAGCATACGCAGGAAGACTGGAAGCGGGCAGGGAGCTTCCAGGTCACGGATAGGTGATACACACATGGTTACATTCTTCTGAGTTTCTGATTGGCCTTTCCAAATGAGGCAAATCAGATATGCATCCATCTCAGTCAGCAGAGGGGTGACAATAGAATGGGAGGCAGGTTTGCCATAGCAATTTCCAGCTTGAGTTTTCCTTAGTGATCTTGGGGGCCCAAGATATTTTCCTTTCATATTCCCCCCTCCTTTTTTAAAAAACATCTTTTGGAGAAAGTATTTTACAAGAAATTTAGTCTCTGGTCTCAGGTTTCATCTGATCTCTCATGGCTAGTACAGTATATCCCTAGATGGGTAGGTCCCAAAAGCTCATTTTTAGCAGGTTGTGAAGTCTTATCTCCTGTAAAGATAAAATAGGGAAGAGAAGGGAGAAAACACAACGAACAAAAGAATGGTCCTGGAAAAATCAATATAGGTCATATTACTCTGAAGTCCATGTGTTAGTAGGCAAGTATGAAAGCAGCTTATGTATGTAAATAAGCTGCTGTTATTTTCTTCTGATGTTTAAGTTGTCTGGCTTCATTTCGCAGGTTTGTTCCTTCCAAGCCTCTGCTATTGTTTCATCTTCTACCTACATGAAATCAACTTCTTTAGCTTCTACATGTGAGTGAGAACATGCAATATTTGGCTTTCTGTGCCTGGTTTATTCACTTAACATAATGATCTCCAATTCCAACAATGTTGGTGCAAATGACATAATTTTATTATTTTATTTCATGGCCAAATAGTATTGAATTTCATACATGTACCACATTTTCTTTACCCATTCATCCACTGATAGACATTTAAGTTGATTCCATCTCTTTGCTATTGTAAATATTATTTATCAAACTTACTGAGTATATATTAAATACACAATTTTTGAAGCTATGTCATATTTGTTTTATTTATATTTTAATGTAAAGCTTATAGGAATTTTATGGAATGTATTTTTCAGCTGATTTTTAAAGAGGATGAACTGAAATTCAGTAAGCCTGAAGAAGTTTGCAAGGATAGAGAAATACGAATGTAGACTGATTCTCAAATATGTGATTTCTCCTTTATGTTTTAATATGTCAGAATTTCATAAATGGTTAAGCTAATGTCTATTAGGTTTTATCTTCCTAGAAGCTATTGCACTCCAGTCTAGGTCAAATAGGAGTAGCTCTGCTGTATTTGTTAAGGCTGAGAAAAATACTGACTGTCTGAAAAGAACAGCTATGTCCTGGGAAAGACAAATGTGGGTGGAAACTTTAAGTACGGAATAAGAAGAGCACAGTAAGAAGTCATCCAAAAGAACCTAAGAAGTCATTTGAAGAATCCTTTCTTCATCTTGATACTTTGTTAGTTAAGCATCCACTGAGAGTAAGAAGACTGTAGTTCCTCTATTTATGAAGGGTGAGGGAATCTGAACCTGGGTTTAACAACATATAATTTAGTGGACTCCAATTTTATGTGCAAGGTATGAAACATTTATTTATGTAAGTCAGAGGGTTATAATGTTTGCTTTTTCTATTGATTCTTTTCCTTTCTCAGATGTCAGGGCACTAACCACATCACCCATGCTCCTGAAAAACACCATATTGTAGTTTAAATGGGATGCTAGCTGCTTCTCTGGGAACAACAAGCCTTCTCCTTCAGCTGCTGAACTGGAAAATCTTTGTTGTCCTTCTTTGAATGGTACCTCTACCAGAGGCTCATTTTTTCTCAGGAACTCGAACACAATGACGTGGAAAAGTTCTCTTGTTTTTAGCTTCTCTGAAGACATATGTCCTCACTGATGACATTCAGTTTTTGCAGGGGAAAACCTCCAGCATCCAGCATGCTGAGAAATGAGCAACACATCATACAAAAATTGACCCAATACTCATGAAAACCTCCAGGGAAAACAAGTCTGCTGTTCAGTAGATATCACTGCATTGTACAACACAAACATCATTTTTTTATTTTGGCAATGAGAAATCTGCTTTAATATAGCATTAGAGATGGTTTCCGAATGTTGAATATAGCTCAGTACAATGAGGATGTAAGAATTTAGTATAGAGAGGGAGAAGGAAAGGGTCTTGAAGGGAAAAACATGTATCAGAGATAAAGTATTGAATTTTGAAGCTTTAAAGTATTGTTACTATACTGTGGCCCACACCTCCTTTTTGTGGCTGTGATACAACTTCATCTCATTTGTTTTGTTTAAAAAATTAAACCATGATTTTTAGATGACAAATGTTTTCTTGAAGTCAAAACCTTATTGCTTATTTTATCAATTATTGTTTGGCTTCAGCAAGTTATTCCCTTTCTTTGAATGTTAACTTCTGTGGCATACTGTATTTTCCAAAGATGACTACAACAATAACCCCATCGCTTTCTAGAACATTGTCACTTTCCTTTCAATGCATGAGCTCTTATTCCCCTCTTATTTAATCTAGATGGGTTTGTGACTTATTTTTAACCAAAAGGGTGAGATAGAAGTGATGCTGCTTGATTATTAAGGCTAGGTCATAAGACAATCCTGCTTCTGCTTTTTTCACTAGATCCTTTGCTCTTGGATTCCTGGGCCACCACATTCAAAATTCAATTACCCAGAGGCTTCCATGCTATAAAGAAGCCAAGTCATGAATGAGGACATCTTCCTTCTGTTGGCAGTCCCAGTCTCCAAGTCCTCCCAGCCTAGGGAATACTTGAATTTTAGAGTATTTGAGTTCAGAATGGTATGGTGAACCCAGGTGAATGAGCCTCACATTAAAATAGCCCCTGCCCTCAATTTGCCCTCAGGTATTTCAGCTGAGACCCCTGACATCATAGAGAAGAAACAGGAGTCCTCTGCTATACCTATTCTATATTTCTTACCCACAGAATCCATGAGTATAGTAAAATATTTTTATGACACTACCTTTATAGTATTTTTTGTGTACATTTGTACCTGGGTACAATTATATCCAGGACAGACTTCAAATAATGTTGAGGGAGTAAAATTAGTTTATGTATGGAAGAGCTTCCTAAGCTGTAAAGTTCATCTTTCTTAAATGAAGACATTTCTCCTTTTCTGCCTTGTAACTCAAGGCCAGCAGGTATTACAGGGCCCTGTTTCCTAGCAACGTTCACTTTCAAACCACTTCTCCTTCATCCTAAAGAAACCCTAAGTTTTTCAAAAACAGTAATTTCTGCAAAAGTATCACACCATATATATGTGTGTATGTGTGTGTGTGTGTACATGTGTATAAATAATTTATTTTTGTGTTTACCACTGACACATGGATACTGATAAGACAATGTATTTACTAAGGCAACATGTTTACAAGTACAAGTAGTCATTTAGTAATACTATTTTTGGAACATATACATATATATCTCATAAAAACTAATGCATTTTTATATTGAATAACTTTTTGCAAGAGGAAGAATTTAGGTTAATGTCAGTTCAGCCAACATTTTTTTTCACTAAAAACACCAAACATTTTATAGCTATATGTAAAATTATATTATCCCAAAGACAAATCATAAATGCATAGTCTCCCCACTTATTTTTCTTCTCTGTCCTTGTAAAAACCCCTTGGAGATATAGAAGGCCTCAGAAACATATGGAACGTAAGTTCTTGAGTGGCTTCAGGATCTTTCTTCAGTTTTTCACCATGACTTGATATTCTTTTTGGGTTGGAATGGTTCTTCTTTTCTCTAAAGTTGAGACTTTTCCACATACAAAAACCCCCTAGCTAAGAAGTACAATATAGTGCCGGTTACTAGGTGTCCCAACATCCTGGGAAACCCATAATGGTGATTGTGGATGGTTGGACAGACAATAGTATGGGTCCTACATAAACAATTTTTAAGTGGCTTGAGAAAAGGGGAAATAGGTCATTACAATACAAATCAGGACTTGATATTTTCCATAATAAAATACAAATTTCTCTATGCTTTAATTTTAAAGGATATTTTTTCTTATTTTATGCATTTTTACTTATGAGGTCACATAAAATTAAGAGAATTAGAAAAAATCTGAAAGATTTAAAATGTTTTTTAAGAGGAACCTTAAAAATTTTTAAAAATTATAAAAGGGACTATCCCCAAAAGAAGTTACTGTAATCATTTATTCACAATCTCTCCAAAAGGAGATATTTTTCTCACTATTCATCAAGCCGATGACCAAAATATTTCAGCAACCAGGCAGTCATTTTCTATCAGTTCAAGTGCCTGAAACTTAGTATAAGGTATGAGTAAATTAAAAATAATTGTTGCAATAGAGGAAAAAAGAAAATAGATTTTTTGCATATATAGAATTACCATTTTATTTGGTCTTTCTGCCCTTGTTTATATGCATTTTACTCTTATATACATAATAAAGTCTACAATATAGTATTATTATTATTAGAAAGTGAGATTCTATACCCAAACAGAGTGGAAACATAAAACAGCCTTTTACATCAGGACTTCATCTTTGACACATTAATGCACCATTAATGTCCCAAGTTTTAGTAGGAAATGCTCTCATATTCTGAATGAGATTAAAAAGAGAAGGAGAAGTCAAAAGAGAAAGAGAATGATGAGAACTGCTGGATTTAAAGACTTGTGTTCTTCCATTCCAGAGTTAGAGAGGCAGGAAGGCTGCATAGGTATCATCTTAGTTTATTTTGTACTGCTATAACTGAATATGTGACACTGAATAGTTTACAAGAACAGAGATTTACTTCTTACAGATCTGGAGGCTGAGAAGTCCAAGACTGAGAGGCCACATGTGGTGAGAGGGTTTTTGTGGTAGCAACCCATGGCAGAATGTGGAAGGACAAGACAGCACACATAGAAGTGAGACAGGACCAAACGCAGTTTTATAACAAACCCACTCTAGCAATAATGAACTCACTTCATTCTTGAAGTGAGTTCAACTCTTAAAGATCCCTCCTCTCAAAACTGTTGCACTGGAAATTAATTTTCCAAAACCTGAACTCTAATGAACACATTCAAACCATAGCAGATGTGTTCAAACCATGAAATTATTTGTGCTATGCATTTATCATTGGTGAAATTTTCTGTATATATGCCATAGGTCAATAAAAAATGCAAATGTAAAAGGCAATATTAAAAAAATTTCAAGGAGATAAAAGAAAGAGAATATGTTATCAACTGAGGTGTCAGATGTAATAGCAATATATGATGATGTATCTTAACCATATGTAAGTTATCTTGTTTCACCAATTTGTTTAATGGGAAACTCAGTTTTCAAAAAAAATGAAAAAAAATAGGAGGTGGGAAAGAGCCAAGATGGCCAACTAAATGTAGCCAGAAAGAGCTTCACACATAAAAACAGAGACAGCTATCAAGTAGACTGGCACACTGAACATATCTTGAGAAAGAAAGCATTAAGAGTGGAAAGATGGAGGATGCAAGCCCTGGGCTGAAAGAAAAGATAGCTGAGAACCCTGAAAGAAGTTGCCAAGTAGCAAGGACTCATTTCTGGCCCTCAGCAGCTCCTAGGGAATGGGTGAGTGAAATAGTCATGGAGTGGCCCATTCCTACCACAGATTTCCATAATCCTAGCTGTGGGAGACCACATGACCCCACTGACATTTGAGCTGGCAGGGAGAGTTGGCAAAGACAGAACTCCAACCTGTGCTGAGCACAGATGGTTTGGCACTGGAACAGCTGCAGTGGAGCACGGCCATGGGCACCCATCCCACAAGGCTGACTCTATTTTTCTGGGCAGCTTTAGACTTTCTAAGTTTCTGAATCTGCTCGGAACAGGGCTGTCTTGCCTACAAAACTGGGTTAATTGCATGTGAGAGCTCCCTTGTCTGCTGGTCTCTCCCCAGGTCCCTGCCTGGCTGTACCTGTGTAGAGCACAGACTCAGCTGCCCAGCCTAAATGCTTACTAGCAGTCAGTGCCATACTTCTTTCTCTAGCAGACACTGAATACCTGTCAGAGTACTGCTGCAAATGGACCACTGCTGGTGTGCACCTGCTTGCAGCCTTCCTCCACCAGCATGCACTCACTTGCAGCCTTCCACGCAGCCTCACCAGCAGGCATGTGCATGCAGAACCCTCACTGCCCTGCCAGCATAAATGAGCACACAGAGATGTGTCACACCCCACTGGCACACATGCACACAGGAACGCACAACTGCTCTGCTGGTGCACATACATGCAAGAAACCCCACCACCTCACTGGCACATTTTTGCCTACAGCCCCCATTGGAGAATTGGTGCCAGTGGACTGGAGATACCTTGGCCCCTTCAGTGCAGCAAGTGCTTAATTTCAAGGGGCCAGAGAACAAAGCTGAGGGCCTGGTCCTAGACCCCCAGGATTACAACATGTAGCCCAGGAGTGCTGAGCTGAAGCTTGTCCCACTGAAAACACCAGTAAATGAAGCCAATCAGCTGAATTCAATATATATTATAGTCAAAGCCTTCATAGGCATTAAAGAATATAAAAGCAAAATACCCTATCCAAAAAACCAAAAAAACCAGCAACTCCAAAAACTAAAGTAACATCTGATCACACAGATGAGAAGAAAAAAACAGAACAAGAACTCTGGCAACAGTAAAAGCTAGAGTGTCTTCTTAACTCCAAATGACTACACTAGCTCCCCATGAGTGAATCTTCACCAGACTGAAATCCTGAAATCAGAGACATAGAACTCAGAATCTGGATAGTAAGAAGGCTCATCAAAATACAGGAGAAAACTGAAACCCAATCAAAAGAACAAAGTGAAACAGTCCATGAGATGAAAGATGACATAGCCATTATAAGAAAGAACCAAACTGAACTTCTAGAAAGAAAAAAATTTCACTACATGAAATTTTAAAAAATGCAATTGGAAGAAATAAAAACAGAATACACCAAGCTGAGGAAAGAATTTCAGAGTTCAAATATGGTTCCTTTGAATCAATGCAGATAGATGAATATAAGGAAAAAAAATATTTTTTAAAAAAATAAACAAAACCTCTGAGAAATATGGGATTATTTAAAAAAAAAAAAAGCTAAATCTTTAATTCATTGGTATTCCTGAAAGAGATGGAGAGAGCAAGAAATTTAAAAAATATATTTGAAAATATTGTTCACGAAAATTTCTCCAACCTTGCAAAAGAGGATGATATACAAATTCAGAAAATTCAGAAAACCCCTACAAGATACTATAAAAGACAGCCATCCTCAAGACACATAGTCATGAGATGATTCAAAGTCAATGCAAAAGAAATATCATAAAGGCAGGTAGAGAGAAAGGGTATATAATATACAAAGGGAACTCTACCAGGCTAACAGTGTGTTTCAGAAGAAACCTTACAAGCCAGAAGGGATTGAAGGTCTATATTCAATCCTCTAAAAGGAAACAATTTCCAACCAAGAATTAGATATCCACTCAAACTAAGCTTCATAAGCAAAGAAGACATAAAATCCTTTACAGACAAGCAAATGCTAAGAGAATTTGTTACCACCAGACCTGCACTACAAGAGTTCCTTAATGGAGGACTAAACATGAAAACAAAAGAATAGTACCTGCTAAACACGAAAACAAAAGAATAGTATTTACTTAAGTAAATTGTTGACTGATGCTATAAAACAACTATACAATCAAATACACATAACAGCCAGCTAACAACATGATGACAGGATCAAATCCTCACATATCAATATTAACCTTGAATGTAAAAAATTAAATGTCCCACTTCAAAGACACAGAGTGGCAAGTTGGATAAACAAGTAAGACTCAACTCTATGCTATGCTATCTTCCACAGACCCATCTCACATGCCCTAACACCTATAGTTTCAACGTAAGGGGACTGAGAAGGATCTATCAAGCAAACATAAAATTAAAAAAAAAAAAAAAAAAGCAGGGGTAGTTCTTATTTTAGACAAAACAGACATTACCCCAATAATAATAAAAAAGGTGACTTCACTATCCAAAATATATACACATCCAACACTAGAGCATCTAGATTCACAAAACAAGTTATTAGAGACCTTTGAAGAGTCTTAGATAGCCACATAATAATAGTAGAAGACTTCAACACACCACTGACAGCGTTAGACAAATCATCAAGGCAGAAAACCAGCAAAGATATTTGGGACCGACATTCAACACTTGACCAAATGAACCTAAAAGATATTTACAGAACACTCCACCCAACAACAGAATACACATTTTTCTCATCTATACACAGCACATATTCTTGGATCAACCACATAAAGTAATTGTGGTTTACACTAGACCATAAAGTAATTCCCAACAAATTCAAAAAGACCAAAATCATGACAACCACAACCTTGGACCACAGTAAAATTAAAACAAATAAACAAACAAAAATCAATGCTAAGAAGATCTCTCTTGAAACCATAAAATTAAATAGAAATTTAAAAACCTGATCTTGAATGACTTTGGGGTAAATAATGAAATTTTTAAAATCCTTGAAACTAATGAAAACAAAGATACAACATACCAGAATCTCTGGGACACAGCCAAAACGCTGTTAAGAAGAAAGTTTATAGTGTTAAATGCCTATATCAAGAAGTGAGAAAGACCTGAAATTAACAACCTAACATTACACCTAAAGGAATTAAAAGAAAAAAAAAATAGCAAACAAACCCTGGAGTAAGCAGAAGAAAATAAATAACCAAATTCAGATTTGAACTGAACAAAATTTAGACACAGAATGCCATACAAAACATCAACAAAACCCAAAGTTGGCTTTTGAAAGAATAAACAAGATTTACAGACTGCTAATTTAGATTACTAAAGAAAAAAGAGAGAGGTTCCGAATAAAAAAATTTGAAATGACAAATTTCAAGGTAACACTGCCACTGACTCCACAGAAATACAAAGAAACCCTCAGAGGCTACTATGAACACATCTATGCACACAAACTAGAAAACCTAGAAGAAACAGATAAATTATTAGAAACACACAGCCTCCCAAGATTGAACCAGGCAGAAACTAAACTACTGAACAGACAAATAACAAGTTCTGAATTTAAATCAGTAAGAAAAACCTACCAAATAGAGAAAGCAGTGAGCCAGATGGATTCACAGAAAAATTCTACCAGAAATAAGAATGGGAGCTTCTACCAATTCTCCTGGAACTATTCCAAAAAATTGAGGAGGAGGAATGCCTTTTTATCTCATTCTATAAACCAGCATTACCTTGATACTAAAACCTGGCAGAGATACAACAACAACTTCAAGCCAATATCCTTGATGAACACTGACGCAAAAATTGAATTCAGTTGCACATTAAAAGCAAGTCCATTACAATAAAGTAGGCTTTATTCTTGTGATGCAACTTTGATTCAACATAGGTAAATCAATAAATCTGATCTTATGATCAGAATTAAACAGTACTAAACAGAACTAAAACATTACACGAGCAGAACTAAAAACAAAACCACATGATCATCTCAATAGATGCAGAAAGAGCTTACGGTAAAATTCAGCACCCCTTAATGTTAAAACATCATCAACAATCTAGGCATTGAAGGGATGTGCCTCAAAGTAATAAGAGCCATCTATGAAAAACCCACAGCCAACATTATACTGAATGGGCAAAAGCTTCAAGCATTCCACCTGAGAACTGGAGGAAGACAAGAATGTCCACTCTCACCACTTCTGTTCAACATAGTATTGGAAGGCCTTGTTAGAGCAATTAGGCAAGAGAAAGTAAGAAAATGCATCCAAATAGGGAGAGAAGAAGTCAAACTATCACTATTTGAAATATGATTCTGTACCTCTTTCTCTCTGCCCAAAGGCTCCTAGAAATGATAAACAACTTCAGTAAAGTTTCAGCATGAAAACCAGTGTAAAAAAACTAGTAGCATTTCTGTACAGCAATAACATCCAAGCTGAGAACCACATTAAGAATGCAATCCCATTCACAATACCCATAAAAGAATAAAGTATCTAGGAGTACAGCTAACCAGAGATGTGAAAGATATCTACAATAAGCATTACAAAACGGTACTGAAAGAAATCAGAGATGACACAAATAAATGAAAATGCCACTCTGTACCTTTTAAGAATTAGAAAAAAAATTCTAAAAATCATATGGAACCTAAAGAGGCTGAATAGCCAAAGTAGTCCTAAGCAAAAAGAACAAAGCTGTAGGCATCACACTACTCAACTTCAAACTGTACTACAAGGTTACAGTGACCAAAACAACATGGTATTGGCATGCAAACAGACACCTAGGCCATTGGACCTGGTTAGAGAACAGAGAAATAAAGGCACACACCTACAACTATTTCATCTTTGAAAAAGGTGACAATAACAAGCAATGGAGAAAGGACCTTCTATTCAATAAATGCTGCTGGAGTAAGTGGCTAGGAATTTATCTCTTCTAGGTTTTTTACTCTGTGTGTGTAGAGATGTTTGTGGTAGTTTCTGATGGTTATTTTTATTTCTGTAGGGTCAGTCTTAATTCCTCTAGGTGTAATGTTAGGTTGTTAATTTCAGGTCTTTCTCACTTGATATAGGCATTTAACACTATAAACTTTCCTCTTAACAGTGTTTTGGCTGTGTCCCAGAGATTCTGGTATGCCATATCTTTGTTTTCATTAGTTTCAAAGATTTCTCAAATTTCTGCCTTAATTTCATTATTTACTCCAAAGTCATTCAAGATCAGGTTGTTTAATTTCTATTTAATTTGGTATGATTTTGGTTCTTCTGAATTTGCTGAGGATTGATTTATTTCCAATTATGTGGTCAATTTTAGAGTATGTGCCACATGAGAATGAGAAGAATGTATATTTTCTTGGTTTTGGGTGGAGAGTTCTACTGAGGTCTATCAGATCCATTTGGTCCAATGTTGAGTTCAGGTCCTGAAGATCTTTGATAATTTTCTGCTCGATGACCTGTCTAATATTGTCAGTGGAGTGCTGAAGTTTTCCACTATTATTTTGTAGAAGTCTGTGTCTCTTTGTAGGTCTCTAAAAAACTTCCTTTATGAATCTGGGTGCTCCTGTATTGGGTGCATACACATTTGGGATAGTTAGGTTTTCCTGTTGAATTGAACCCTCCTTTACCATTATGTAATGTCATTATTTGTCTTTTTTTACCTTTCTGGTTAGATTCTGCTTTATCTGAAATTAGAATTGCAACCCCTGCTTTTTTATGTTTTCCATTTGCTTGGTAGATTTTCCTCTGTCCCTTTATTTTGAGGCTGTGGGTGTCATTATGTGTCAGATGGGTCTCTTGAAGACAGCATACCATTAGATCTTACTATTTTATTCAGCATGCCACTCTGTACCTTTTAAGTGGGGCATTTCGCCTGTTTACATTCAAGGTTAGTATTGATATATGTGGATTTGATGCTGTTATTGTGCTGTTAGCTGGTTATAACGTTGGCTTGTGTGGTTGCTTTAGAGTGTCACTGGTCTTTAAGTTTAAAAATGTTTTATGTTAGCTGGTAGCAGTCTTTCCTTTCTGTATTTAGTGCCCCTTTCAAGATCTCATATAAGGCAGGCCTGGAGGCAATAAGCTCTGTCAACATTTGCTTATCTGAAAAGGATATTATTTCTCTTTCACTTAAGAAGTTTAGTTGGTTGGATATGAAATTATTGGTTGAAGTTTTTTTTCTTTACCAATATTGAATATAGGCTTCCAATCTTTTCTGACTTGCAGGGTTTCAGCTGAGCAGTTTTTTGTTAGCATGACGGGGTTCCTTTTGTAGGTGACCTGCACATTCTCTATAGCTGCCTTTAACATTCTTTAATTTCAATCTTTAAAAAATTCTGATATGTGTCCTGGAGATGATCTTCTTGTTAGAATCTTGCAAGAATGTTCTGTATTTCCTGAATTTGACCGTTGGCTTCTCTAGCATGGTTGGGAAAGTTTTCATGGATGATATCCTGAAATATATTCACCAGGTTGTTTGCTTTGTCCCCCTCCCTTTTGGGGATGCCAGTGACTAATAGATTTGGCCTCTGTACATAATCCCATACTCTTGAACACTTTGTTAATTTTACTCTTTTTTTATTTATTTTTGTCTGACTGCCCTATTTCAGGGAATCAGTCTTCAAGTTCTGAGAATATTTCTTCAGCTTAGTTTACTCAGTTGTTAATATTTATGATTGCATTGTAAAAGTTTTATATTGTGTTATTCAGCTCTGTCAGATCCATTAGATTATTTTTCATACAGACTGTTTCATCCTTTGGCTCTTTTATCACTTTATTTTTATTCTTAGTTTCCTTGAATGGGTTTTGCTGCCCTCCTGAATCTCTCTCAATAATCTTTGTTCCTATTTATATGCTGAATTCTATTTTTGTCTTTCCATCCAGTTCAGCCTGGTTAAGAACTCTTCTTTGAGAACAGCAGTGGTTGTCTGGAGGACATACAACATTCTGGACATTTGAGTTACCAAAATTCTTGCATTGATTCTTTCTCATATCTATATGTGTTTTAACTACAGTGTAAATTGAGTACAGTTAATAGACATCTTTTCTAGATGTTTTCACAGGGCTTTTGTGCAGGGTCTTTATTTGCAGCTGACTTCTTATCTCTCATTTCAGAGGATGGTATGTTAGCAAGGTGTTTTTGGTGATGAAGCTTTGGAATGTGATGCAGTAGGTAGCATTGAGGTTTACCGGTCAGTTGGTAGACTCTGCTCAGTTGTATGGCTCCCCTGTGTTTCCTCATGGTTTCATCTGTGTTAACTCTCAATGCTCTAAAAGTGTGGGTTCCTCTCCCCCTTGAATGCTGGCTATAGATTGTGATTTGGCTCTCCTGGGCTTCCCACTGCAGCTCTGGGACAATCCAGTGTTTATGTTCATTCCCCAACTAGAAGGTAGCAAAAGGGACCTTAATAGTGGTTGTGGCCAATGATCTTTTGCTTGTCTGATGGAGCCTCCACCACAGAGAGATTCAGGTCAGCAATTGCTCAGTGCCGTCAACTCAGGATGGAAGATCTGTGCTGTGAGTGCAAGCTGGGGGTTCCCTGTCTGGTGATGAGCAGTGGGGGATGGGTGGGACCCGTGGGAGACAGATTGGCCTCCTCTCCTTTGGTGGACTGTAGCTTTGGTAGTTTGTTGCAGGTATGGATAAAACACTTAGAGCTTTTGCTCCTTCATTAGTGCATGGGAACCACTCTATTTCCTAGTCACCTTAGATTTTCCAATACCGGGAGGTATCAACATTGAAGCCTACAAAACAGCAAAGATGGTGGCCTGCCCCTCCCTCTGGGAGCTCCATCTGAGGGAGGTACAAACCTGTTGCCAGCCTGAACACATCTATAGGAGGTGACTGGAGACCTTGGTTAAGATGTCCCCCACCTCCCAGTGAGGAGGGAAAGGATCAAGAACCTGCTTACAAAAGCAGTCTGGCCACATTTTTGTAGGGCAGCTGTGCTGTGCTGGGAGACTGCTTCCAACCCTGGTCAGCTTGGCCTCTCCAAAGCCCAAAGACTAGAATGGCTAATTTGCCCAAAGAGCAAAGATGGCTATCCGACCCTCCCTCTGGGAGCTCTGTCAGCTGGAGAACACTGGTGGGGGTGGCTGGAAACTCCAGTTGGGACATCCTTCCCAGTGAGGTGAAACAGGATTGGGGATCTGCTTTAAAATGAAGTCTGGGCATGTTTTAAAGAGCAGCTCTGCTGTGAAGGGGACCACTTCTGCTCCTGTTTGGCTTGGACTCTCCAAAGCCCAGAGGCTGAAATGGCTAAGTCACCCAAACAGCAAAGATGGTAGCTTACCCTTCCCTGTAGGAGTTTTGTCCCAGGAAGGTTTTAAATCTCTGGCTGGAGAACACCAGCAGAGGTGGCTGGAGACCTCAGTTTGGAGGTCCCACCCAGTGAGATTAGGGACCTAAAAAAGCAGTCTGGTCATGTTTTCATAGAGCAGCTACGCTGTACTGGGGGATGGCTTCTGTCCCTGGTCAGCTTGGACTCTCCAAAGCCCAAAGGCTGAAACAGCTAAGTTGCCTGATAAGCAAAGATGGCGGCCTACCCCTTCCCTTGGAAGCTCCATCTCAGGGAAGTGCAATGCTGCTGCTATCAGTAGGTGGCTGCAATTCCAAGTCAGTGGGTCTTATCCTGTGAGGTGCCATGGAAGTGAGACAGCCAGGTGGAATGTGTTCCCTGGCAAAACTCCAACTGGCCTCCGCACTGGAAATCTGCCCTGGGGTGGAGCCACAGAAATTTCCACCCTTTGCAGCAGGGAAGAGCCTGCCTGGCCCCTCCTTTTCCTGTGTGGAACCTGGGATTCAAACTTCAAGGAGGAAGTGCACCAGCAGGGGCTCTGGATTTGCAGGGGGCCCCTGTTTCCCTTTTTCTTCCTTTTCACCCAATCCAGTGTTTATGTTCAAATGAATAATCAATTACCTCTCACCTTTGAAATTGTCTGCTAGCCTAAATTTTCACGGCCGTGTGTTAAGAATCCCCATCTTTAGCTGGACTAAGGAAAATTCCTGCAACAAAATTGGGGCCTCCAGACTGTTGCTGCTCAGCCCCGTGGATTCGGCCTCTTTCCTAGGGGTATGCATGGGGTCTAACCTCCCATTTTGCCAGAGTTGCATCTACTTTTCCTGGGAAGCCCAGAAAGCCCAGGTTTCTAAGGCTCCTGGGTGTCTGGGTGTGCCTGAGAAGATGCCGAGACTCTATGTCATTTTGAGTGTTAGACTGAAGGCTGTGCTAGAGTGGGTTCACAAGGGGATCTCCTGACCTGAGGGTTGCAATGATCTGTGGGAAAGTGTGGAGTCCTGGGCTTGCACATTCGCTTACCATTTCTCTGGGCGGGGGAGGTTCCCCTGGTTCCACGTCACTCCCAGGGTGGGCTGTTTTCCTGCCTTACTTTTCTCCATTCTCCATGGGTTGTTTGTTTGATTAGTCCCGCTGCATGTACCTATATGTTTCACTTGAAGGTGCTATATTTACTCGCCCCTTCTGTTCCTCTCCAGGAGAGCTGCATACACTAGCTGCTTCTAGTTGGACATCTTGGCCACCTTCTGCAAATTTTTTTGTTATTGACAAATTATAATTGTATATATTTATGAGGCCCAAAGTGGTTTTATGATTTTTGAATAACATATAGAATAATTAAATGAAACTAATTAATATATCATCTCAAATACTTCATATTTTTGTGATAAGAAAATTAGGAATTTATTTTTTAGCATTATTGAAATGTATAGTACTCAATTATTAGCTATATCCAGCTTGATGTGCTATAGATCTCAAAAAAAAAATTGAACTTATCCCTTCTATCTGAGGCTTTGAAAATGTTGTAGATGAAAATAATGTGTGATGGGTTTTCAAGCCTCTGAGAAATATTTTGAAGAGGTAATTGATTATTCATTTAACAAGAGTGAAATCCTAAAATCCTAATAATGCTTTACACATGGCTCCATGTAGTTTTCAAAATTGCTCTACATAAATTATTCTGGTTGATTTTGACAGCTTCCTTGTAATATAGGTATTGGCCAGCTTTGCTTTATAGAGGAAGGAATTAAAAAAAAAAAAAAAAAAAAAAACTAACCAGATCTAGAACCTTGGGCTGCATCCTGCAGAAACAGTCAAAAGGCTCAGCAGGAAATAAGAATTTTTCTGTAAAGAAAAACAATGAATGAGATGAACCAATTAGTCCTTACATGAAAAAGAAAAGAAAAAAAGTGTGAGTTGTGAGAGGAGGGAAATAATATTTTCCTCTTATTCTTTCCTGTGGGCTCTAGTGTTCATCATGTGTGGGGGCCATATTTGCCAACTATAATGTAAGAGATTTCAAGTGTAATTTCCTTTAATTCTAACAACTATGAACTTACATCTATTATCATTTGAATTTCATAGATGAGAAAACTAAGGCATTGAAGTTCATACAGCTAATAAAGGACAGCGCTGGGATGCTAGCTTTCAGAGGCTTTGCACAGGTTGAACACAGATCAGAGGATATGAGCTACTTGGATTTCTAGGTAAGTTCTGAGAATGGTGATTCTGGGTCCAGTGCAAGCAGGCGAGACTGCCCCATGAGCTTCAAGTGATATGCTGGATCTGACATAAAGAGAAGCCCTATGTCCTCAGCACTGACAATACAAAGAAGCAGAGGGCTTTTAAGAAATTGGTATTTGGGTAAGTCAAAGTCACAGGGAGCATTTCAAATTTCATATATCATTACTATCTTCCTACTGGTTACATATTATTTTCTGGTTAAAACATTAAAATGCACCTCTAGTGCTCACTGTGGCACATCTGTGAGTGTCAGGATAGGGAACAACATGAAGAAAAGGGAGACACAGAGACAAAAATATTCCTAAAAAGCCTCTAAGCACCACACTATTTGTATCTGTTATTTCATTTAATAGTCAAAGATAAACACTAAAGCTAAAGAAAAATAAACATGAAATAATGATTATTAGCATAATTAAGAGTTGACATTTATTTTAACTTATAAAAGTTAAGAAAGTTTCCCAAGGCTTGTAGAAGGCAAAGCCAGAATTTCCCTTTCAGAACTAATAATCAAAATAAATGACAGTAAGATTGTATTGATATGAGTGATTATGGATTTTATTTTTTCCCTTTCCTAAATTTTTAATAATGTGGTTAACTAACATTTACAGCAAAAAAGAGAAAGGCAAATATTATATGTAGGTCAAACAGAACCAGCAGCATTGGCAACAGCCACATCTTAACAAGTTACCAAATTCATTTCCAGCTAAAACTGGAAAGAAGAGATTATCACTCCACAGGAAATGAGTTTGTGAGCACCTGCTTTCTGTCACCATGGCAATCTGGAGATTCTGACCACCCTGAGACACAGTGCTAAGTAAAATATACCAAATCTATACTGGAAAAACTGTGCTTAATTCTTCCCCCTGTAACAGTCTCACAGTCAACAGGCCAGCTCTCCCTGGGAGGTACTTGCCTCACTCTTGATTAAGCTGAGGATGCTGAGAGGAGAAAGGTAAGATCTGCTTTTGATTTAGTGAGCTGGGCAATAATAGAACTTTGGGTTTGGGGGCATTATCTTGGCCTAGCACTGACCAGCTTTGGGACCTTGGACAACTTTTCTAACCTGTTGGAACTTCAGTTTCCTCACCTGCTACATGGGAAAGGTTCCTGTGGCAAAGTTGTTGTTATCTTGAGGACTCAAGGATACATTAGCATGCATAGCGTTTAGCACCATGCCAGGCCCCGAGAAAGTGCTTCATAAATGGGACTGGTCCCATTTTGAACTTCCAACATTTCTTCCACTTCTTTGACAAGCATTTATTGGTTGTCAACTTTTTGCTCAGAATTACAGTAGATACTGGGAATACAACAAAGAACAAAACAGATAAAAACTATAGTGCTTATATGTTGGTGGAGGAAACACATAATTAAGATTTAAAATAATATGATGTAGATAATTTGTTGGGTAGTAATAAGCTGCTAAATAGAAATAAAAATGATGAAGGGCAGTATGAAGTGTCAGTATGGAGACTTACATCTTTAGTTTGGGTGGCCAGGGACTTTTGAATCACTGAATTAAGACTTTTGAGTAAAGGCAGTAAGAAAGAGATCAAGGGGTTATACAGGTATCCGGGAGAAGATCATTTTAGGTAAAGTAAATAGCAGAAGAGAGGTTTTGAGTTGGGAACTTGACTGGCATGTTCCAGGGATAAAAAGGAAGCTGCCTTGTTGAAATTAGACTAAACTGGATAGGGCAGAAGTAGGGAGATCAGTTTAGAGACAAGAATTCAGGAATTCAGACCAGAGACAAACTTAGACCAGGGTAATGAAGGTGGAAATGTGGAGATGTGGTTCAATTTTTGATATCTTTTGAAGGTAGAGCTGACAGGATATGCTGATAAAACAGCTTATTTGGGAGATATTTAAAAGCAAGGGATCTGTGCTTGTTTGAATTCAGTACAGGGCCAGAAGTAATGACACATTCATGGTAGGCAGTTCAGCTATATTCAGTATTCTGAGTTGGAATATTCCTTAATATCTGCTAGGTAAGCCACATGGTTACTACTTGATTTTTCTGTGTAACCACAGAAAAATTCACTGGTTTTCAGGGAAATAAATTCTATCTTTAAACAGTTCTTATTATGAGTGTAACCTGTCTCTCTGTAGCACTAAAAAAAGTAACTACCTGTAGGTCCATTTCAACTTTCCAATCCCAATGTCTTTTTGTATTTCTATTCACATATTAAACACAGACTATATATCAAACTGATTATCATTATCTATACACAGAATAATTCTTTTTTTCCACTTTATTTTATTTGACTTATACTTTAAGTTCTGGGGTACATGCACAGGTCGTGCAGGATTGTTACATAGGTATACACATGCCACGGTGGTTTGCTGCATCCATGCCCCTGTCATCTACATTAGGTATTTCTCCTAATGTTATCCCTCCCCAATGCCCCCACCCCCTGCTATCCCTCACCTAGCTCCCCCCATCCCCCAACATGCCCCGGGGTGTGATATTCCCCTCCCTGTGTCCATGTGTTCTCATTGTTCAACAACCGCTTATGAGTGAGAACATGTGATGTTTGGTTTTCTCTCTGTGTCAGTTTGCTGAGAATGATGGTTTCCAGCTTCATCCATGTCCCTGGAAAGGACATGAACTCATCCATTTTTATGGCTGCATAGCATTTCCTGGTGTATATGTGCCACATTTTCTTTATCTAGTCTATCATTGATGGGCATTTGTGTTGGTTCCAAGTCTTTGCTGTTGTAAACAGTGCCACTGAAAAACACAGCTTCGCAAGCATACACAAGTTTCAATAGCTGAATTGATCAAGCAGAAGAAAGGATACCAGAGATTGAAGATCAACTCAATGAAATAAAACTAGAAGGCAAGATTAGAGAAAAAAAGAGTGAAATGAACAAAGCCTCCAAGAAATATGGGATTATGTGGAAAGGCCTATTCTACGTTTGATAGGTGTACCTGAATGTGACGGAGAGTATGAAAGCAAGTTGGAAAACACCCTTCAGGATATTATCCAGGAGAACTTCCCCAACCTAGCAAGGCAGGCCAACATTCAAATTCAGGAAATACACAGAACACCACAAAGGTATTCCTCAAGAAGAGCAACCCCAAGGCACATAATTGTCAGATTCACCAGGGTTGAAATGAAGGAGAAAATGCTAAGGGCAGCCAGACAGAAAGGCCGGGTTACCCACAAAGGAAAGCCCATCAGACTCACAGCGGATCTCTTGTGAGTCTACAAGCCAGAAGAGAGTGGGGGTCAATATTCAACATCCAGAAGAGAGTGGGGGTCAATATTCAACATGCTTAAAGAAAAGAACTTTCAACCCATAATTTCATATCCAGCCAAACTAAGCTTTATAAGTGAAGGAAAAATAAAATCCTTTATGAACAAGCAATTGCTCAGAGATTTCATCACCACCAGACCTGCCTTAAAAGAGCTCCTGAAGGAAGCACTAAACATGGAAAGGAACAACCAGTACCAGCGACTAAAAAAACATAACAAATGGTAAAGACCCTCGAAACAATGAAGAAACTGCATCAACTAATGGGCAAAACAACCAGCTAGTATCAAAATGGCAGGATCAAATTCACACATAACAATATTAACCTTAAATGTAATGGGCTAAATGCCCCAATCAAAAGACACAGACTGTCAAATTGGCTTAGAGAAGAACATGAACGACTTGATGGAGCTGAAAAACACAGAATAATTCTTTAAGGCTGCATTCAAAGCACTGACATACATGAAGAGGACACTGCTGAGGACGAAGGCCTGGAGTAATGCTCCTGTGGTGGATTTCTACTGCAGCAAATGCCAACTGATTTTTTAGTATCAATTTAGTCAGGATAAATCAACCTGTTACAAAATCACTTAAAAATAGTCAATTGTTTTCCTTTTTTTTTTAGTAGGAACATAATATTGCTTTCTAATAGTTTCTGGAAATCAAGATATATATTCTGAATTTAATTAGTCATTCTTAAAAACCAAATGAATTTGACTTTTATAATTTATTAAGTGGAAACTCACATTACTTCCTAGTGATTGGGGCTCACATTTTCTTCATCTGAGTGAAACATTCTCATAATAGATTAGTGCCAAAACATTTTTTTAGTTATTTTTACAAATTTTACTAAGATATAATTGACATATAATCAAATTCACTCTCTTTTGTATACAGTTCTCTAAGTTTTGTCACATACACAGTTGTGTAACCAAACCCAGAGTAAGGTACAGAGCAATCGCAACAACCCCCAAATATTCCTGAGTTCCTCTCTCTAAACCCACCAAACTCCTGACAATTGTTGATCCCTTTTTTGATCCTTAGTTATACCCTTAAAAAATGTCACATAAATGGAAGCACACAATATTGGCTTTTTGAGACTAGCTTCTTTCACTTTTTATAATGCATTTGAAATTCATCCATGTTGCTGCATATATAAGTAGTTTGTTTCTTTTCATTGCTTAGTAGTTATTTACTTTATGGCTGAATCACAATCTGTTTAACTATTCCCCAGTAAAGAAATATTTTTTTTTCCATTTGTTAATGGTTGCAAACAAAATTCATATAAAGATTCTCATACAGGGGTGTGTGTGTGTGTGTGTGTGTGTGTGTGTGAAAATAGGTTTTACTTCAATAAATAGGAGTAAGATTGCTGGCTTATTTAGTAAGTATATGTTTAAAATTTTAAGAAACTGAAACATAGTTTTTCAAAGTGGTTTTACTATGTTGCATTTCTATTGCCAATTTATGACCTATGAGTTGCAAACAGCGTTGCCTTTTTTTTTTAACCATTCTAATATATGTGTAATAGTATCTGATTGTGGCATTACATTTATATTTACTAGTGATCAATGTTACGTTTTTATGTGTTTATTTGCAAAACTGCATACCCTCTTTCATAAATTGACTCTTTAAATATTTTGCCTATGTTCTGTTTGTATTCTTATTACTGATTTTTATGAATTTTTCTATATGGCTATAAAGTCCTTTAACAGATATGTGATTCTGAATATTTTATCCCAGTCTGTCACTTGTCTTTTAAGTCTCCTAACAGTGTCTTTTAAAGAGTAAAAATTCTTAATTTTTGTAGAGTCAAATTTCTCAATTTCATCTTTTATGAATTATGCTTTAAGTACTATATTTCTGCTACCTACCCCAAGGTCAAAAAGATTGTTCTATATATTTTTTATAGAAATTTTATAGTATTCAGTTTTACATTTTTTAAATAATATTTTGAGTTACATTTTTGTAGGGTGTAAGGTCTGGATTAAAGTTATTTTTGTTGTTGTAGTTGCCTCATATAGTGTATAGTGGGTATAAAATTGTCCTACCAAAATTTTTTGAAAAGACTATATTTTAACCATTGATATGCATTGTACCTTGGTAAAAATCAGTTTACCATATATTTTGGAGTTTATTTTTATACTTCAATTCTGTTCAGTTGATCTATATGCCTATAAGTTTTTTTTTTTTTAAATAATAATTGTTTTGGCATTTCTCATTTCTTTGGATTTCTGTATGTATCCTTAAATCAGCTTGTTGATTTCAACCTTATTCCCTGTGGGGACATTGATTAAAATTCATTGAATTCATAAGTTTAGGATGATCAATATTTTAATAATACTGAATCAAAAAAATCTATGATTATCTCATATATATTTATCTATTCTACTTGGATATTTCTCAAAACATTTTTGTAGGTTTCTGCCTATGAATCTTGCAGGTATTTTGTAAGTTTTTCACTACACTGGTTCATATATTTTGTTACATCGTAAGTGGTATTTAAAAACATTAATTACAGCTTTTCATTGGTAGGATGTAGAAATTATATTGATATTTTATATTGACGTCATGACTTGTGACATTTTTTAATTCACTTCATTTGTTGAAGCAACAATTTTATTCAGATGTTAATGGCAGAAAATCAAACATGTTGCTTATAAAAAGAGATATTCTTCTTTCTAACCTTTTGATAGATATGTCTTTAATTTTTTTTATTCACTTAATATATGGGATAGGAATTCCAGTATGATGCTGAATAAGTGTAGTGATTATGGACAAGCTTATCTTCTTTCTTATGTGAGCATACAGTATTGTAGTCGTATTATGTTAGTTGTATAGTTTAGCAAATGTTCTTTATCAAACAGAGAAAGTTTCCTTATGGTTGGCTTTCGTTGAGAGTGTTTGTCATAAATAAATGTGAATTTTTATCAAATAATTTTTTAACATCTAAAATGATCTTATTTTGTTCATTTTGTATATTGATATGATGAATTACAGTGATTTTTGAATGTTGACATAGCCTTGTATTTGTGGACAAATTTTACTTTTTGATGATGTATTACCACTTTTATATATTTTGGATTAAAGCTGCTAGTATTTTATTAAAGATGTTTACATCTATGTTCATGAAAGATAATGATCTCTAGCTCTCTTTGTAAGATCTCTGTCAGGTATTGGAATCTGAGTAATGCAGGATTTAGAAAATAAATTGGAAAGTGCTCTCTGCTTTTCTATTTTATTAAAGTTATTTTCTGATAATTTTGTTTTTCTAGTTTTTAATTGTTGTGGGCACATAGCACGTATATAAATTTATGGAGTATATAAAATGTTTTGATACAGGCATGCAATGTGTCATAATCACATCATAAGAAATAGAGTATCCATCCCCCCAAGCATTTATTCTTTGTATCACAAAAAGCCAATTACACTCTTGCTTAAAGTACTCTTTTAGTTCTTTTTAAATGTACAATAAAATTATTATTGACTACACTTTATTTTGCTCTCCAACACTAGATAATATTCACTTTATCCAACTAGTTTGTTTTGTAACCATTAACCATCCCTACTTCCCTGCTAGAAACACACTACCCTTCCCAGCCTCTGGTAATTATCCTTCTACTCTCTATGTCCCTGAGTTCAATTATATTAATTTTTAGATCCCACAAGTAAGGGAGAACATGCAATGTTTGTCTTTCTGTGCCTGGCTTATTTCATTTAACACAATGACTTCAGGTTGATCCATGTTGATGCAAATAGATCTCATTTTGCATAGCTGAATAGTACTTCATTGTGTATGTATACTCCACTTTTTTTT
>CAUYLG010011939.1:0-18207 GCA_963573385.1 Cacajao melanocephalus
CCCGCACAGCTGGACCTTCCCCGTTCAGCTGTGCTTACTGTGAAACTCTCAGTCCTCAGCGCTTCCAATTGCTGTTCTCCTTGTGGGGACGGGACCAGCCGAGCCGGAGTCATCCCGTATACTCTGCGCCGAGAAGCGCCGTGCTGGGGCGCCGGCAAAATAGCCGCGCCGGCCAAAAAAGTCGCGCTGGCGACCCGTGTGGCTCCTCCGCTGGGAATCTCCTAGTCTGTGGGCAACAAAAATTCGTCTGAAAGTGCGGCGTCCACTTGCTCTCTGCGCTTTCACTGGGAGCTACAATCCTGAGCTGTTGTTAATCGGCCATCTTGGATCTCTCTCTATTTGTGTGATTTTTTAAACATATATTTTATCTAGGCTGTTGGCATGATGTGTTCTTATTTACCTTTGAGCCTTCAGTCCCTATCACAATGTCTAACAGCAAATAGGTCCTCAATAAATATTTGTTAGGTGAGTGGATGGCTAGATGCACGGAAAAAATGGATAGATAGATTAAAAAAAGAAATCAGAAAAGGAATAGGTTATTTGTACTGCTGTTTTGCAAAAGCCTTCATAAATGAGCTGGGATTTAATATGGACTTTGAAAAGAAAACAAGGGTGAGACCTCCATATATGTGTTGAAAATATACAATCTTTATTATGGTTTTCATTTTTTTTCCACTAAACACAACCAAGAAAATGCATTCTAAATTAAGTCTCAAAGCTTTCTTTTTCAATATATGTGAAAGAAGGTATTGCTATATTAAGCAATGCAGCTAATTAAAAGAGGAAATGAAAATCGTTCTTAAATGAACCTCACTTCCCCTCTGGTTTCCTTTAATACTATGTATCTTTGAACTATAAAATGTTTCATTACAAATGACTTTTGCTAGAAGGTTAAATTAAAACTGTATTCACCTTTTTGCGTTTTTCTCCTTGCTTTTTTTATTTTTTATTTTTGAGAGAGACTGAGGTGGGGCATCTGAGCTGGAGTGCAGTGGCATGATCACTGCTCACAGCAGCCTTAAACTCTTGGGCTCAGGCAATCCTCCCAACTCAGCCTCCCAAGTAGCTAGGACTGCTGGCATGCTTCACCATGTTTGGCTAAGTTTTTTTATTTTATAGAGATGAGCTGTCTCTATGTTGCCCAAATTGGTCTGGAACTCCTGGCCTCAAGTGACCCTCCTGCCTTGGCATCCCAAAGTACTGGGATTAGAGGCATGAGCCATGGTGCCCAGCTAATTTGTTTTTGTAGAGAGGAGGTCTCTCTATGTTGCACAGGCTGGTCTCAAACTCCTGGTCTCAAAGAATCCTCCCTCCTTTGCCTCCCAAAGCACTGAGATTATAGGCATGAAGCACCTTGCCCAGCCCATATTTACTCTTTCTACAGATCTGCATGATGCATTAGGAATGAAAGAAACAATTAAGTACATCTTGGTTAGAGCTAAGGTACATATTTCTTTGATTATTGTTTGGCTTGCATAATATCTGAAAAGATAATACAACTAGGGCAGCTGTTTCACTTGCTCAACATGCAAGATTCTTTGCACCACTGACTTTTGGCAGGCCTCATTCATAACTATATGTCCCTTGCCTAGCCCATGTAGATGTCTGAGTTTTTAATTTTTTGACAGAACTTTTCCCTCTTTGATTACCACCAAAGAGATTATGTGACCCCATCAAAGCCTTCTTTATTTATACATCTATTCATTTGTCTTTTTCTAAATTTTCACCATCCCATGCACTTTCCCTGTCATCCCTCAAACTTTTGCTGTAAGCTTTAATTGGCTGTTCTAGTAAATTAAACAGAAATTATTGCTTTGCTATTGCGTTTTCATCATTTCATTATAAAAGGAGATTCACCTGTGCATGTCACAATATTCTCCTTGATTTTTGTCTGGAACAAAGAGACTGAAGGTAGCTTTCAGACCTTCTTCATGCCAGCTTGAGAGGATATTTACTTTGTCACTAACTGTTCTTTCAAATATGCTCTTCAGTGCTCTTACTGCAATGCAGTTGTTATAAACATATTTGTACTTCTCCCTCTTCTTACCAGGAATGTTCCTCTTCTGTTGGTTATGTTTTTCTCTTATCAGATAATTGAGTTTAAAGTGTATATAGTCTAGACAAATACTGCCAGATGAGACAAGATGACAAAGGAGTACATTTTAAGAAATAATGACCAGAAGAGGACATATTGTACAACACTCTACTCCTGATTGATTGCCTTCATTACATAGCTCCAGCAACACAAGAGCCACATGCACTAAGAAATCCGTATACTCTGCTCTTCTAGGACTATCTTTAGCTAACATTTGGAAAAATCAGCATCATTTCTAGATGCAGGGAAGAAAATATCCAGCTAAAATAGAGTAAATAAAAAAACAAAGGTCCTAAGAAAGGAGATTCAAAGGGATGCTTTGAGGAAGACTTGGGTTTAAAAACAACAAACAAACAAACAAAACAAAACAGAAACACTTCATATTTTCACAGTCAACAGAATGGCAGCAAAATGTACGGAAAATTACCTTGGACCCAGGAGCCCTGAAGTCTTCTTCTTTTTGAGTAATTACTCAGTAGTGAGATTGCTGGGTCAAATGGTAGTTCTATATTTAGTTCCATACTGTTTCCTATAGAGGTTGAACTAATTTACATTCCCACCAAGAGCATAACAGCATTCCTTTTTCCAGGAACCCTGAATTCTGATCTGGGTGAGTCATTAATTCAACGTGTGAACTTAGGAAAGTCACATAAATTTTATGGCACTCATTGTTATCATTTTCAAAATTAGGAAGTCAGTCTAGATGAGTTCCAAGTTATTTTCTAGATTTTCATCATGGAATTGAAATTCCATGATGCTAAGACAAAAGATAATATCATCAACTTAATAACACTGTAAGAAAATAACTTGAGTAAGTCAATCCCATCAGAATGACTGGGTTGAAATATTGCCTCTATTTTTTATTCACTCTAAGATCTTTGGTCCAGTTTTAACTTACTTAAGTTCAAATCATCTCACCTGTAAAATGTGAATATTAACACTACCTTTGAGATGGACTTGTTGGTAAACTAAGAAAGATGATTCACATAAAGCCTAAATATGGTGCTTGGTGTACAGAGGGCACTCCAATGCTAGGCATTTAACATGGACTATAGTCTTCTTGGAAATACCTAGGAAGAAAAACACCAAACATAAATTTGTGTTTTTTAAAGAGTTTCGTATCTCCTAATATGACATTTTAAAAATTATTTTTTAACAGAGCAAATCTAGTTCATTGTATTTCTCTTCTTAAATTCTGGCTATCATTTACAATTAATATGTCAGTCCAGTCAGTTTAGCCTAGGGTGGAGCTGGGGAGGTGAGCCTGAGGCAATGGCTAAACTCTGGCCTTTACTGAGTCTTGGTCTTATGCCTTTGACAACCTTTCGGCTGCTGGGGAGTTCACCTCAGACCCAGGTAGCCTTTGTCTTCACTAACAAGAATTTAGAATACATTTGACAATGGATGATCCAACATCCATAATTTGCAGAGTCTTAACTATTCTCGAAAGCCAATCTGTCATTTCAAAGGGAAAACACTCCAGGACCACTGAGCTTTGGTCTCCATGGCAACAATGTGGGTCAATAGCTGCAGTCACACCTTCACTAGCCTTGATTGCATTTGGCAATTTACCATCTTCTGTGCTTCCTTTTGTTTGAGCCTCTCTCATTTGCTTAATTCCCTTCTCTATTGGGAGAATCTTAAAATGCAAAACTACAGGAGCTGAATTTAAATTAAAAGCTGCAGAGGTTTAAAAAAAAAACACACCTCTGGAGAGCACTATTTATCTTATAACTCATTACATGTGCTTGAAATCAAGTCTTATGTCCTCAACTTCAAAATGTTGCTTCCCATATTCTATTGCAGCTTAGAAATTCTTTGCTTTCACTGCCGGGTGTGTGTGTGTGTGTGTGTGTGTGTGTTGGAAAAATCAGCAGCATTTCTGCCTTCTTAGACAATATTCTGATATCATGAATGTCAGTATTACTAGAATAAAGTCCAAATTCCTCCACCTATTATTCAAAGACCTGAATCGTCTGAACTTTACTCGCAGCTTACTGCCTTCCTCTTACTCTTCTTTTACACATGATGCTCAAATGTTTACTTTCTTTCAGGTTCTTTTTTTTTTTTTTAGACAGTCTTGCTCTGTCGCCAGGCGCCAGGCTGGAGTGCAGTGGTGCGATCTTGGCTTACTGCAATCTCTGCCTCCCGGCTTCAAGCAATTCTCCTGCCTCAGCCTCCCTAGTAGCTGGGACTACAGGTGCATGCCACAACACCTAGCTAATTTTTGTATTTTTAGTAGAGACGGGGTTTCACTATGTTGACCAGGATGGTCTTGATCTCTTGACTTCGTGATCCGCCTGCCTCGGCCTCCCAAAGTGCTGGGATTACAGGCGTGAGCTGCCGTGTCGGCCTCTGTCAGGTTCTTGAACAAGCTCTATGCTCTGGACCCTCGTATGTCGTCCTCTCTTTTTGGAGCACCATTCCTTCAGCCTCTGCCTATTTCCTACTTGTCCTTCAGATGTCAGTTTAGGTGTCACTGTCCACAGGAAAGCTTTCCTACACCCTGGCTTTGGTCTTTTGTTACACCATGTGCTTCCCTATCGTACCGTTATTGTTCTTCAGTAGCCTCTGTAAATATCAGACCTCTTTTGTAGCTTGTGAACTCTCTGAGTATTGGGCAGTGTCTGTTTCTCCACCCTTCACCCAACAACCCTACTGCTGAATTCCCAGTTCCCTCACAGGCATAGTCATTTGATAAATATTTGTTACATGACTGAAAGTACTTTTTCCTGCTAGATCATCTAAGCCATATGCTATAAATCTCATAATCTTGATATCCTGCAACCTCTTTTCCATCCCCCTACAGGTATCCACTGGAACGTGCTTTTCATTCAAGATATATTTGCAGTCTGCCTATCTTTCGACTGATATCTGGGATATTCACAGTCACTCAAAGTGAAAAAATTCCAAAATTCTTGGTCATTTTTTTCCCTAACATATTCCATTAAACATCAATTTTTATATTCTGTTTAATGTAACTATCCTAAGAAGACTTAAAAAGAAGAGGTAAATGAAAATGTTGCATTCAATAAAACAAATGGCATTACTGAGCCATGCACCTGTAGTGGTCAAACAACTCCTCTAGCCTGCTGCCTCGCCGTTCCTGGACCCCTTCTTGCTACTACATACACAGTGGTGCATTTTAGAGCTCCTCACTCGGAAGCCAGGGGACAGGAAAGACACACTGGTTTCCGAATGTAACATCACCTGGCTTCAGGGACTGGGAATCACAGTGACACACTGTTTGAGCCAGGCATTGATGTTGAAGAAGCCACTACTCAGGACGGCAGTCCCCTCTCACCTGTGGTTTCACGTTCCTAGGTTTCAGTTATCAGGTCAACAATGGTCCATATGTATTAAGTGGAAAATTTCAAATAAACAATTTGATAAGTTCTCAATTGTGCGCTGTGCTGAGTTGTGTGATGAAAGCTTGCCTCATCTCACTTTGTCCTGCCTGGGATGTGAATCATCCCTCTGTCCAGCATCTCCATGCTGTAGATGCTCCCTGCCCCTTTGTCACTGAGTGATAGGCTCGGTTATCAGATCGACTGTCATGATTTTACAGTGTTGGTGTTCTATTCACCCTTGCTTTAATTTAAAATCACATAATGCACAAGAGGAGTGATGTCGGCAACTCAGATGTGGCAAAGAGAAGCTGTAAAGTGCTTTTTTTTCAGTGAAAGGTAAAAGTTCTTGACTTAAGGAAAGAAAAAAATTTGTATGCTGAGTTAGCTAAGGTTGATGGTAAAAATGAATTTCTACCCATGAAGTTTTGAACAGTGTATTGTCATAACTGTTCCATTTTATTATTGTTAATTTCCTACTGTACCTAGTTTATAAATTAAACTTTATCATAGATGTGAACATAAAGAAAAAATTTAGTGTATATAGGGCATCCACTGAAAGTGCAGAAACGTTTTCCCCACAAATAAGGGAGCCTACCATACTTGGTACACTGATACCATGATATTTTGAGGTTGATGTCTTTGACACTTGAACATTTTGAATGGCTAGGTTTTCAAAATTATTATCAAGTGATCTATGCAATGATATCCTTCCTTTATCTCTGAGTCTTCTATTGCATCACGGTTCCATCTCTATTTCTGAGTGACACTCCAATCTTGACCCCAATCTGTTAGTCGACTAAATACTTCCTTTACTATATTTTCTGGTCAAAGAGAATAAACAAATACCCATGTTGGATTTCAGATGTCTGCAGGACATCAGATAGAAATAAGTAGTAGATGCTGAGCTATATGATTAAATGCTTCAAAAAGATGTTGGAGCAGAAGAATTCAAGTATAAATGTCTTGATCACCGAGGGAAAGAGTGATAGGAAAAGGAGTTGGGAACAAAGGAAAGATCATGAAGAACCACTCTTGTGCAACTGAAGGTTGTACAAGAGAAAAGGAAGTTTCAAAGGATGTTAAGTGGGGAAAAAGAGGGAGCAAGAGTACAATGCTGGAAAGTGATCATATAAGGTAAGCACTGAAAAGTAAATATTGGACTTGCCACTCTCTGAATTTAAGAAAGAGTTATTATGGCTTAGAATAGCAGTTTAACATGTGTCTGCTTAGGTTACTATAACAAAAGACCACAGACTGGGTGCTTAAAACCATAGACATTTATTTATTACCGTTCCGGAGTCTGGGAAGTCCAAGGTCAAGGTGTTGGCTGATTTGTTGCTTGGTAAGGACCCACTTCCTGGCTTGCAGATTGTTGCTTTCTTGTTGTGTCCTCACATGGTGTGGGAAGCGGGGGTGAGGGGGGTGTGGAGAGAGAGGGAGGGATGGAGGGAGGGAGGGAGGGAGACAGAAAGAGGGGGGGAGAGAGAGAGAGAGAGAGAGAGAGAGAAGTCTGTTCTCTTATAAGAGCACTAATTCCATCATGAGGGTTCTACCCTCATGACCTCATCTAAACCTAATTATTAATTCCTCCCAAACCCCACTTCCAAATACCATCACATTGGGAAGTAATACTTCAATGTATGAATTTCAGAGAACACAAACATCCAGCCCATGACATTGTGGATACAGGCATCACTTCCCCTTTTTGATTTCTTTCTTTTAGCTCTCCTCCTTAGAGCTCAATATCTCAATCTCCCCACAGGCCCTTATCAAAGCAGTAACTGGGAGGTTGTAAAGCAAGGCTTTTAATGGGCTTATCAGGGGTCCAATTGCTGTGAAGATCAACAATAGGGTGAGAAGCGAAGTGTAAGGCAAATTGCAGCAAAATGTTTCAAGTTGGAGGCTGAAAGCAAGGTCAAGACATCAGGTGCTCATTGTTGCTGGATGCTGGCCAGTCTTAGAGTGGCTGCAAGTCGTGGAATGTGAACACATCTACATGTGTGTATGTAACGAAGTTGTCTCAGTATATTCAACGCTACTGTCTCCTTTCCCCCACCCTCAACGTCCTTCCTTTTAAATTGTGTGCATGTGGTTCCTTTTTTAAATGATATAACCCAAACACCAACTGCTGCTTTCA
The DNA here is from genome assembly GCA_963573385.1 of Cacajao melanocephalus. Taxonomy (NCBI): domain Eukaryota; kingdom Metazoa; phylum Chordata; class Mammalia; order Primates; family Pitheciidae; genus Cacajao; species Cacajao melanocephalus. Next base: position 7,583 of record CAUYLG010011939.1, read on the forward strand.
ACTGATGCAGACAGATTTTATTAATTTTACCTCTTATGAACAATTTTTGCTTTTGAGATTTTGAAAAGGCAAAGAAATGTTGTAATAAAGAATGCAGATAAGAAGAATTTGTAGGGGAGAGAAAGGTACAGTTAGAAAGAAGAAAAGAAAGAGGAGGAGGAGGCATGTTGATGAGGGAAGGAGAAATGAGAGAGGGAGAGAGAGAGAAGAGAGGATAGGAGAGGGGATGAAGAATAGAGGGTATGTATAGTAGAAAGAGAAACTTGAATGATGTTCTTCTTTATTTTCCTCAGCAATTGATAAAGAACTTATAATTACTTTAAAAAGGAAGTCAAGGTAAGAATTAGGTAAAGAATCATTGACTAAATACTTCTTTTACTATCTTTTTCTGATCAAAGAGAATAAACAAAGGTCAAACATTCACGACATCTCTTGTTAAATAAAATTTATGTGAGTCCATTGATTTGGACTGAGCTTCTGCACTGGATTCCAACAGACCAAATCCAAATGGAGTCACTCAGGCCAAAGTTCCCTGTCACCAAACTGAAACTTGCTGTTTATCTGCAAATTGTTTATTTGACCTTCTAATAAATCAGGAGAGAGATAATAGCCAAATCCCCAAACAGACTGGTTTTAGCCTGCATGATAAGGAAGTCCCCTGTGCTTTAGTAATTACAAGGAAAGTAACCTAAAGTAACCTGATGTTAACCAATCCTCTTTGTGTATTATACTATTTTATTGTCCTTGCTTAAGTTGTCTTATAAAAATTGACTGTCTGCCATGCCCAGTGGAGTACGTGTTTAAACCTTTAAACGGGATGCTGCCGGATTTATGAATTGCTAATAAAACCAGTTCAATCTTGAAACTTAATCTACTGAAATTTCATCTTTGACACTTTGGATAATCAATTATAATGGACAAATGGCAATATACCATATATTTTACAATATAAACCACCATTCTTAGAGATCGTAGGAATTTACTTCTTTTACATTTAAGCTTTTACATTTACATTAGACTGCAGTGGCTATAGTGCACATAAACATTGAGGGAAATGGCACAGGACTTACTGATGAACTCAGTTTTGTGTGTGGTAGGGAAGGGGTGGGACTGGGAGTGTGGGAAAGAGAAGAGTCTACAGGATAATTGCAAAGTACTTTACGGAGTTGAGGAAGACTTACAGAAGAAATAGATTTGGAGGGTGTATTAGGAATGACTTGAGCTGTGAATGACACTGATCATCCATTCATTTCACCTAAAAAGGAGCCTGCAGTTAGGCTTTTGATGGCTGATGTCAGCTCGATGCCGTATAGAGGTCTCCTCACTGGCCGCTCGTTCTCAGCCACCTTTACCAGAGTCTCCTCAATAATTTATCCTCAAAAGATTGTAATTTCTAGAAAACTTCGAGATTCTTCCCCTTCCTCCTTTCTTGATTCCCTACTCTACGCTCCCTCTGGTCTCTTCCCAGGAGATGGCATCCATTCTTATTCCTGTAAATACCACCTAAATGCTCATGACTAGTAAATTTACACCTCCAGCTAGGACCTCTCCTCCAAAATCCAAATGTGCACATAAAACGGCAAACTAGATGATGTCTGCTTGGGTCTCAGGACATATTTCAGGAAATGTCAAAATAAACATGTTCCAAACTGAGTTTTGCCCCTATGGCAAAAATCAGAGATTGACTGAGTCACATTCAATTTTCAACTCCCCTTTTCTTTTTCTGCCCACTCTAGGAGGATACCGAAGGTAAAATTCAATTGCCCATGCACTCCTACACCTGGTGGTGTCTGTGTGACACAATTCTGAGCAATGAGATAAATAGGTATCTCCTGGTGCTGCTCTTTCTCCTCATTTCTTCTTTGTGGCTGAAGCACGAATAGAAGGCTTAAAGATTCAGCAGCCATATGGTGGCGATGAGGCAATAGACACGAAGTTAAAAGTTGAAACACTAAGGGTGGCAGAGAGAAAATAGAGAAAGAGCCTGGGTCTTTCTCTATGGCACCATTGAGCTGATGTTAGCCATCAAATGCCCAACTGTAGCTTCCTTGTCAGGTGAAATAAATGGAAGTGTCATTGTTCAAGCCCCTGGAGTGTGGTTTTCTATCATTAGCAGCCCAACTCATTCCTAACCGACGTGGCCTCCAAACCTATTTCTTCTTTAAGTCGTCCTCATCTCTGAAAAGTACTTAGCAATTATCCCTGTTTAGACTCTGCTCTTTCCCACACTCCCAGTCTTACCCCTCCCTGACCAAGCACACACGCTGAGTCCATCAGTAAGTCCTGTGCCATCTCCTTGAAGGATGGGCAGCACTGTCGATGTGTTGCTTTGCACTACAGCCACTCTAGTCTAATTTAAACGCAGAAGCTGCTTAGCTGTCCTACCCACTTCCATTTTTGCCTCTTTCCAGTCACTTCTCAACCCAGTAAATCTTTTCAAAAATGCTAATGTCATCATCACTTGTCTGCTTAAAACGCTTTACCGATTCCCATTGCACCTATAATAGACTCAAAGCCACATACTAAGACCTATGAGAAGCTCATGGTCTCCTAGTCCCTCCTTCACCAACCCAGCAGGTGTCACTTCAACCCTTCCTCAGGAAGCTCCATCCACAATGGCTAAGTTCCCAGAGTACCATATATTCTCTTATGCCCTAGATTCTTTTTACCTGTGGGTCCCATTCTTACCTTTAGCACATCACGTTTATTACAGCTTCCTTTTCCCTTCAAGTCTCAGCTTAAGTGGTTCTCTAGTGAGACCTCCTTTGACCAGCCTATTAAAACTAAAATACTCTTTCCTACTCAACCCCATTGCTTTCAAAAATGGAAAGAATGTTTTATAAAGCACCTACTATTATTTTGATATGTATCATTCAGGGTCCACTTAGGGATATAGAAACCATATCAAGTTTGTTTTGACAGAGAGAATTTAATAGAGATAATTGGCTAAACAGGCATTGGCAGGATGAGAAAACACAAAGGGAACACAGGTACCACAGAGACAGTAACCATAGCAATCTTGGCTGAGGGTTACCAGACCTTAAAAGAGGAGCCCTGGCAGGCTGGGATGCAGAACTCTGAGGGTGCCACTTGTCTCCTGCACTACTTCGGGAGGGTTCTGGCTGTCAGAGTCTAAGGGAGGGTGCCACCTGGCTGGTGCTGGCACTTTTGACAGGTTGCAGGGAAGCTGGTCCTGGGAGTGATGGAAGAAACTAGAAAGCAGCAAACAACCAGTGATGCTGTAATAAATCACATGACAATAATTCCTGTGGGGGCAACAGAGGGAACTGGTAGGAGCAAGTCCCTATTGCTCCCTATTGCCTTTTGGACTTCTTTAGTGTGCCCTATTGGTAGAGACTAGAATGAATCCACCTGGTGTAAGAAATGTTTGCAGAGGCTGAGACCAAGCAAGTCAGAGGAGCAAATGAGAGTGGATTTAGAGATGAGCTATTCATAGTTTTATGACCAGTATTGTATTCATTTGTTTATTATCTTTTCTTTCATACTAGGCCGCATGTGTTCAGAATCCACGTCTCTGTTTTTATTATTATAATTCCTCCACCAACCCACGTCCCCCACGTGCACAGCACAATAACAAGTAGACAGAAGACACCCAACAAATATTCCTGTATGGACGAATAATAGATGAATTTATTAGATTTTTTTAAAATCAAAACTACTTAGCAAAATGTACAATTCAATTATTGTCAGTGGAACACGAGGCTTTTAATGCCTTATGTGATGTTCTAGGCATTTGTGTTAAAAATTGCTAGAACATCACATGAAGCAGTTCCTTTTCATTTAGGTGGGAATTTAAGACATTTTCATATAAATCTACGTCATAAAATGCTGTGGCAACATTCATGTTTAAATGTCCTAAGAATTGAAGAGGCATCAAAACTTATATCAGAAAATAAAAAGGTAAATGAGGGTTTGGAGTGATTCAGGAGACGTGTGGAAAGCTTATGATCCGAAGCGGGCTTGAGAAAGAAGGGAGATAAGCAAAGCTGTGAAGGAAGAATAAGTTTGGCAGGTTTTGAGATGATTCTGATGAAAGCAAAGAAATGAGAGCTGGTAAGAGAAGTCATTGGAAGAGTGAATTGGAACCAACTGTGGAAAACCATAAATTTTGGAGTTCAAATTATGGGTATTCCGTCTTTTGCAAAGAGGGGGCATTATAACATTTTAAGCAAAAGAAATGATGTGGCTGCTGGGAATATTTTCAGAAGATAAATCTGGCAATACCGTGGGTAATTGATGGGAGTCGGTAGAAACTAAAAGCAGGAAGACCAGTTAGGAGCCTATGACAATAATTCTGAGCTAGATGAAGATCATGGTAGAAATAAAGGAAAGAGATAACAGGTAACATTTAGAAGGAAGAATCAATATCATAAAATACATATTTAATCCGGGGCAAGGAGGGAGGAGAAGATATCTAGAATTAATCCACAGTGATATGCATAGGATTCAGAAGGGTGGAGATGGAGCAGAGACCACCTCCTTATCAGAACGTGATTAATAATGGCATCAGTACAATAAAAACCACAGTGAATTATTTTTAATATTTTAATTTTTATTTTATGTTCAAGGGTACATGTGCAGGTTTTTTAATATAGGAACACGTGTGACTTGGGGGTTTGGTGTAAAGATTATTTCATCACCCGGGTACTAAGCATAGTACCAATAGTTTTTGTTTTTTTCCCGAACCTCTCCCTCCTCCCACCATCCTCCCTCAAGTAGGCCCCAGCGTCTGTTGTTCCTCTCTTTCTTTCCATGTGTTCTTATTATTTAGCTCCCATTTCTAAGTAAGAATAGGTGGTATTTGATTTTCTGTTCCTGTGTTAGTTTGCTAAAGACACGTTTCTGCAAAGGGTATGATCTTGTTCTTTTTTATGGCTGCATAATATTCCATGGTGTATGTGTACCACATTTTCTTTATCCAGCCTACTGTTGATAAACATTTAGTTTGATTCCATTCCTTTGCTGTTGAAAAATTACAGTGAATATTTATCATCCAATAACAAAAGTCAATATTTTGAAAAGCTAATATGCATCTGGAAGAATGTATATGTCTTCATCTTGAGGAACTTCAGAAGGAAGAGACTTCTGGAAGTTATAATAGTCAGAAGATGTCTCATTTCCATAGATACGCTCCTCGAAATTAGACTGCCGTGTGTTTTCATACAGTTCCTTATCGGTTTCTCCTTTAGCTTTGGGAGGACCTGCTTCCACATTTTCATAGTTGTTGTGTATGTTATTTCCCCCGACAGCAGATCTGTGGTCTTGGGTTTCAGCTGAGATTTTATGCCTTAAGCCAATGATGCGGGGGCCCAAGAACGTTTTAGTACAGACTTTTCTCCTGCTGCTTCTCCTTTGCAAAAACCTCGGTAAGGTAAATCGTGTGGCAATAGGGTGTTTACAACGCCAAACACACCCGATTCCACAAACCACTAAGAGTAAAAGAAGCATAATTCCTACAGAAATGGCTGCTAAATTATTTCCACAGCTTTTCAACATTTCTGTACAAACAGTGCTGTTTAATGGTTTGGTGTTACCTTTAATGAATTCACAGGTACAGACCAATGTAATTCCTTGTAGCCTAGTATTATTCAAAAATGAGCTTGGAAGCTCTTTTAGGCATTTCCTTTTCAGATCTGAAAGAACATTATCTGGTAAAGCCCTGATGTGATTAGAGGAGAGAGTGCATATACTTATTTTTGGAAGACGGCTTTCTTCGTGTGTGATGCTCTTCACATTACAGCCGTTAATGTGTAATTGTACTGTATCAGGGGGGATTTTATTCCATTCCACTTCCTTTTCTGTTAATGAATCACAAAATGAAGCAGAAATAAGTGGAAGATGACAGCAGAGTAGAAAACTCAAGAAAAAGAAGGTTGAATGATCTGCCACACAGAAACCTGCTATAAATTAAAAATACGTTAATTGCATACTACTATGTAACCTAGAAAAATTACTGATTTTCACCAATGCATTGAACGCCAGCATATAGTGAGTTTCTACTTTCAATATAGAATACACTACCTGTTGTGATGAAAGGACAAAGAGTTAGAAAAATCCTGTCGCTGACCGAGCCTGAATGGTTTTATCACTTAGATATCCACATAGTTTCTGACAATTAGGATAACAATTTTCAAGTGAAAGATAATGTTCTGAGCACATTTAGAAGGAATGGGACAAGTGCAGACACATGCAATCAACTTCTTCGTTACCTGTCACCTCTTCTGTGAAGCCCTGCCTATCCTTCTTTGGAGCAGGCAGAGGCCATGTCCTTTTCTTAACCATTGCTTCCTCTGTAATCCTACATTAATGAGTCCATTCTCTATCATAGTGTGACAACCTAAATGAGAGAGGATTGTATGTCTTCTTACTTGGTTAAATGGTTGGCAGGATTCAGGTCATTTCATCTGTATATTCCTAGAGTACAGCACAACACCTGGCACAGAAAATGAGTCCAATTAATATTTATTGAATGAAAGAATGCATTTAAAAATGACTCCAGATTTCAGCATCTAATTGCTTAACATGATGGTTTAAAACTCAAGAGTGTGGTTTATACTTAAAACATGAAAAAAGATCTTTAAAGTAAACCAATACATTTTCAAAAGCCTTCATATCACAGGTTTTCTCGTAGCTTTCAGAAAATAACTTTCATCCAAGATTTTACATTGTTTTCTGTTGATGCTTTAAAATGGCAAGGAGAAAAGCAGGGGGAGGTATTCAAGTGGGCTACATGTTCCACTGTGGTTTTACCAACAAAACATTATTACTGTATATTTTCAGTCTAGATACAGAAATAGATTCAATAGTGCTTGTGAGATGATCATCATCATCTATGGAATGTCATCCTCAATAATATTTAGTTAAGAGCTTCAGCTTTTAAACACTGTTACAAGGATTATCTCATTTAAGCCTATAGCTGCTATATGTAGAAGGTACTATTTGTATCATCATTTTATAGATAAGAAAAGAGAGTTAAAGAAGTTAAGTAACTTCCTTACAACTAAAATGCGACTGAAGATTCAAGTAAAAATTTCCCCCAAATCTTATTTTTCCAAATATCTGTAACATGATAATAAGTGCATCAGTCACTAAATTTGTATAGATTGATTAACTCAGAGGTTCTTGAAGGTTGTAAATCATATATTATTTACCTTTGTAATACCAAACCAGCCTTAGACACAGAATGACCTATCTATTAAATGTTTATTGATGAATGAAGTAATCTCCTTATAGGATAATAATAGAAAAATGAAGAAGAAAAATAGACATTCACAAAGTGCTGCTCTGCTTTCAGTGAGTATTCATGAAAAGTTTAATGGTAATGAACTTTCATAAATGTTTCCAAGGTTAGAGTATATTAATGCGTAAATATTTAATTTGACATTTTATGTAACAAAATTAAATAAGATGTACAGTAATTTATAAAATTTTTTGATAAAAATATAGGGACAAGCACCCCAGATGTAGAAACTTTTTAATCTTCTTGGAATTGTGGGGAGTAATTATTGAGGTTGAGAACTGTATGGTCGGCCACATAAGCTTTGCAATCTGTAGGGTCCCTCTTGTATAAGGCCAGCCACGCTTATGTTCAAGGGCAAAAATTTAGCCAAATGACTTTAATCATTAGGATCTCATTTTCTCTCTGAAACAGACGAGCACCAACTATCTGCAAGATATGTTATGGTATATATGGTTACTGATTTAAAAAATTATTTGCTAGAATACTTGAAACAAATTTACAAAATAAACTTTAAATATTGATTGAAGTTAATCAACTTGTGGAAAGATACTAGGCCTGCAACAGAAGTGGGGATGAGGGTTGAGGAAGGCTAACTATTGTCCCTTCCACAGCTGAGGATAAGGCAATCAATTGCTCTCTTAACTTTTAAGAAGAAAAGGTATTTTTACCATCTATGTTATTCTGTGTAGAGTAGACATTCTGGCACATCCCAAATATTAAAATTGTTTGTCTAAGAGATATTTACTGAGATAAAGACAAGAAGACATTTTACACAAAAAGAAATGCATCCTTTTCTTCAAAATAGCATTATAGGGAAAAAAACCTGTGAGACATAAACAAAGACCTGCTATAATGAAAAACATATTTTAAACAATAACCCTTCAAATGTAGTTTAACACCTAAATAATGTGCACTTTGCCCAGTTTGAAAGAAGACTCTGTTTTCCTTTTGGAAAGCAGTTCCAACAGCGTTACTAATAATTCACCATTTTTCTTAAAATTGAAATTTGTTAAGAAACTTCAGGACTTTTCACGTCAGAAAATGCAGTTCTGTTTGGAAACAAGTTAACGGCAAAGCATAATCACATTGTAAGGAGCATAAGTATCACTCTCAGTTTGTAAATTGGGTTTCCCCCTTATGACTACCTAAGACGTGTTTTCTAAAAACTGTGATAAGATAAAAATCATTGATTAATTAAAGACAAACATGTTTCTTACAGTTTTTCATTACCCAAATACCTTAAATCAAGTTCTTACCTCTAGATTGGTGTGTCAAGCTCTCCCTTTTGTTCTTTTGGTTATGTTTTAAACCTGCATTGGCTTAGAACTTGTTCCTCTTTTTTCACTTTGGTTGGTTACTTCCTTCTTTCCCTCCTTATTTCAGGTTATTTAATACTTGCAAAGTTTCCTGGCTCTAGAGGAAGTTCGTATCAGATGCAGCAGAATTAAGATAAATGGCCTGAGTTTTTGAATAAGGAAGTCTGGCCCTTCATCTTTATCAAGGAATAATTTTTTAACTGTGTCAGAAAATAATATGTAAAGCCTACGTATTTATTTGGGCCATATTTGCAGTTCCCACTTTAATATTAATAAAAGTCATTTCAATTGTATTTTAATTCTTTTTAAAAAAGAAATATTTTAAATGTGGTAACGCATAGGTCTTGAGTTTTTTATTGTTATTATTTACTTGTTTTGCTAGACCAGTCCTCTCTTCAAATATTAATATTATGTACAAGTACTCCCAAGTTATAGCCATACTGGTCAAATCAGTGTCCCAATTTGGGTTTAGAAAATGTTAATACTCTTTTAAGTTTATTAAGTAGGAATTTCCTAAGGTTTACTTTGAGGCCCATTACCTCTGGGATATGTTAGTAGCTCTTCCATCAAGTAAACGTGGGGAATACTGCGTCCCTGGAGATTCATGGATATATGAGCACGGTAAAGGCTCTCAGCCATCCTACAGCAAGCAAACAAAATAAAACTAAATAAGAGAAAGAAATTGTTTAACTTTGCTTAATAATAGTAGTCAGTATGTTCTTAGCACTAAGTACTCCAAACCTTTTGTGTAATACTCAGCAAATCTTGGCAACAACCCTATAAGGGAGAAAAATTGTTAGTCCTAGTTTACAGAAGAGGAAATAGAAGCACACGGAAGTAAAATAATCACTTGCCCGACAGAGCCTGCAGTCTGTCCCCAGCACCTGTGTGCTAAACCGCTGCACTGGCTGCCTTGCTAGATTGAGTAACGTGTTTCCCGCACAGAAACCCTTACTAACAGCATCTCTTGGAGTCCAGCTCCATGGGAACACACACAGTGGGAGATCCTGAATTAGACAAATTACAGATGAATTCGACAGATGGGAGGACAAAATAATGGAAAATTTGTCTTTTAAGTCGTATTGGAACTTTTTGAACCACAAACGATTAACTTTGCATAAGGTGGTTTTAAAAAAGAGGATTTAGTTACTGAAATAACGACTGGACACTGGAAGGACGGGATGTATTATCGACCCCTATTGAGCACTGACGTTATGCCAGGCATTATGCCAAGCAATGAGGATGCAAGAGTGAATAAGCTCCCTGCACCACTTACAGCCAAGTAGGGAGGCTTCTGCACCCACAGAGCATTTCAGATCAAGGTGGTAAGGCCTAAGAAAGACATGATTATGGACAGGGACAGTGGAGGTAAAGAAAAGAGGCATCCAGCTCAGAGGGTGCTCAGGGAAGGCAAGACATGAGCTAAGCCTCATAGAATAAGGTATTATGGCAGAATAGGGGTGTCCTGAACAAAGATCTTATAGTGAAGGAAATTATGAAGTTGTGAAGCTATGAACTTGATGTGCCCCATCAGTATGTTTAACTGCAGTATTAGAGACCCCTTTAAATAGTATACACACTCTCCTGCCTAGGCACACATCTGTAAGAAAAGCAATTTATACAATGTTTCTGTAAAGTTATGTGATTTTCACTAGAAGGCAGGACGACTGATGCTCATTCATGTTTTGCCCTTTGAACTTAATCAAAACCACATTGAGATATTGTCTCATGCCAGTTAGAATGGCAATCATTAAAAAATCTGGAGACAACAGATGCTGGAGAGGAGGTGGAGAAATAAGAACACTTTTACACTGTTGATGGGAGTGTAAATTAGTTCAACTGTTGTGGAAGACAGTGTGGTGATTCCTCAAGGATCTAGAATAAGAAATACCATTTGACTCAGCAACCCCATTACTGGGTATATACCCAAAGGATTATAAATCATTCTATTATAGAGACACATGCACATGCATGTTTATTGTGGCATTGTTCACAATAGCAAAGACTTGGAAGCAACCCAAATGCCCATTAATGATAGACTGGATAAA
>CAUYLG010011940.1:0-20080 GCA_963573385.1 Cacajao melanocephalus
AAGGATATTACATAATGGTAAAAGAATCAATGCAACAACAGGAGTTAATGATCATAAATATACATACACCCAATATAGGAGCACCCAGATGCATAAGACAAGTTCTAAATGACTTATAAAGAGATTTGGACTCCCGCACAATAATGGTGGGAGATCTTGACACCACATTGTTAATATTCGACGGATCAACGAGATAGAAAATTAATAGGGACATTTATGATTTGAATTTAGACTTGGAATAAGTAAATTTAGTGAATATCTATAGAATTCTTCACCCCAGATCTCCAGAACATACATTTTTCTCAGTATCATATTACACCTATTCTGAAAGTGACTATATAATTGGAAATAAATCACTCTTCAGCATTTGCATAGCATTTTATAGACTTAAATGAAATATTGGTTGGCTGTTTGTTATTTTCTTTCCTTATTCCTTCCTGTCTCTGTTGTTAAGCACAATTATCGGCATAAAAGAGATTTTTAATACCTATTCCTAGATTGTATTCCAGCCTGGGCAATAGAGCAAGAATTTTGTTCTCTCTTCCCCTATTTCTTTCTTCTTCTTTCCCTCTTTCTTTCAAAAAAAAAGAAAGGAAATCAAAAGCATTACATAAGTGTTAAAAAAAAAAAAGAAAAAAGAAAAGTATTAAAGGTTTGGCATGGCTTCTTTTGACTGCTTATAGTAAAATGCAAGACAGAAAAAAAATAAAACATAGAATTTTTAATTAAAAGCGAAGTGTAACTTAATGAATTGGAAAATTTTCAGTCAGGCCTTGTTGTAAAAAAGGAGAATGTGTGTTTAGGATGGAATACCAAAGGTGTAACCGAAGGAACACCTGAAGAAGAGATGAGTTTGAATAGAAAGATGCCAGATGCTATTCATTAAAACAATAGCATAATAAACTCAAAGGTATTTCAGAGAATGTCAGGGCCTGATGTAGAACAATTTCAAGGGAGGGGCCCAGGGCACCTGTGGGACCTCAGGATTCATTATCCAGGGCCTCTTCATTTTTCTGCCCCATGCATTCTGGTGCAGTGCTCCTCAGCCAACCCAAATGTAGCTCAAGCATCTCCAGATGCAGCTTAAATTGTCCCTCCAGGAGGCATAGGCAATGAATCTTGATAGCATCCCTGTGGTGCTAACTCTGCCCAGGCAGACAACTGCTACAGAAACGGAGCCACTCTAGAGGCCTTCTACTAGTGCAATGCCTAGTGGGATCATGGGGTTGGAGCTATCACAGAGAGTCTCAATTAGAGCATTGCCCAGTGGAACTGTAGGGTCAGGACCACTGTAGAGAGCATCCACTAGGGCAATGTCTAGTGGAGCCATGGAAATAGGGCCACTTCTGGGATCCAAGCACTGAAGAGTGACCAGTGTGCAACTCCAGCCTGGCAGAGGCAAAGGCACAAGACTTGAACCTGTGAGAAATGGAATGTGTGCTGTGTCTAACAATGCTGTGGTAGTAAGGTTTCCCGGAACATTCGGTGTCCAACTCTGGGTGCCCCAGTGATTCTGGAAGGCAGAACATGGAGTCAAAGAATATTATTCTCCTGCCTTAACATTTAAGGTTGTTTTCCATTAGATTTTGGACTTCTTGGGTCCTATTACCCTTTCCTCTTTTGTAAGGGGAATGTACATTTAAAAAATGTATCAATTACCTTTCCATCTGCCGTTTACTTGCCTTTCCTCAAAAGACTCAATCTTTTTTTCCTTTGTCTTGTCACTTCTCTAAATATGTGCTGCACTTTATTGAAGATGCAATGTATGCTGCAATTCAAAGTAATCTCTTTGAGAACGATTCATTTGCTGGTGTCTCCTGTGTATATATGAAATGTACATGTTGATAAACTTTTCATTGTCTTTCCCTTGTTAGTCTGTCTTTTGAAAAAGGGGTCTATTCCAACTAAGAAATTATGGAGGTTAAGTTTCCCCTGCACAAGATTAACATCTTTTTTTCCATAGGTAACCATTTTTTGTCCACTTACTAAATCTGAGAATTGTTAATATAACACAATTTAACACAAATTTCAAAAATATGAAAAAGTATTTTATGACAGTAGTATAGACAAAGTATCTAAACTAAGAGGAAATGAATTAAAACTGATCATATAGGAAACCATAAAACATAACCAATGTAAAACATGTTATTTGCTTCAATATATTTTTGTAAATATTTAAAATACTTTGGTTCAAGGAAAATGTTGTGATCACTCTTTGAAAACAGAAAATACATAACACTTGAAATTACTGATCCTTTAATTTAATTATTTTACTTAAAAAAAAAAAAAAGAAATGTGTAATAAAATCAATTTCTCAGTACCTGGATGAGAAAAGGTTATTCTGAAGGGCAAGACTACAACTGAAAGTGACTGTTGATTTGCTTAGCAACCTGAAGAATAACTGTCACTTTTTGTAATTTTCTTGGGTAGGTAGAGTAATACTTCCCTGCTTTCGCCAGCAAGTTTGCTTCCTGGCCAGTCAGCAGGAGAATTAGTCTGGTCTATTTTAAAGAGGTAATTTACCCCAGGAATTAGTTAATACCAACAATGGCTTTGTAAAGTACAAGTCCGATCAAACTAATCTAAACTTGATCAATCAAGGGCAAGCAATAGATGCAATATTTCTTGACATGAGCAATGATTTTGGTACTAACTCACATGGAATATTTCTCAGAAAATTGGGAAAAATGTGTTCTTTTTAGAGCCCGATTTTTAGTTCACTGTAAACTGTTTGGTCCTGTCTAAACAAATATTCACTGCCTTTTTGTCAATCAATAATAACAGCAAGAACAACAAGAACAAACATAAGAAGCATATAAGAGGAAAGAACAAATATCTGTTATATGGGAACAAAATTTAATTTTACTAACAATGATAATATAAATTATATTTAGAGTAATGTTGGGCACTTTACATACAAGTATGCACTGGTCTACAGCGACCCAACCATGTGTTAGACATTATTATAAGGATGCTACATTTATTTCTGCTTATGAGCCAAAATTTGTAAACCATGGCTATAGCTCCTAAACTAATGATTACTACCTTCTATTCTGTCATCTCCCAATGCATTATTTTTAATCTGATTTTTTTGTTTCCCTTGAAACAAAATAATGTTGCACTTTCTCAATGTATTTTTTGGAAGGAGTAGATAATCCCTATTCCAGGCCACTCTTATTCACCTGTTAGATAAGTGAAATGTATACACAAATACAGAGAGCTTTAACTGGCATAGAAAAAATTTATTTCCTACATAAGCTTGCACTCCTTGGACCCCTTTTTGTAAGTATTTGGCTTCTAAGTATACCAGAAATACTTCTTCACTAGAAATGAGTCCAAATCCATAATTTTGATATCAAAGAATCATTTTACTGCATTTCAGAGTTAGAAGGGATATTTAAGGTCATTTAATTTAATCACTCTTTTTGTGCTTGAATTCCCTTAAAAACATCAAATTAAACTTTTCAATTAAATTCAATTACAATTGCATTTATTGAGTACTTCCCCTTTAGCTAACATTATGCTACCCTCTAAATATACAAAGATAAGTATGAAGTTTCAGACTCCAAGAAACTCATTATTTAATGAAGGGGTAGAGACAAGCACAAATAAAAGTCTAAATCTATAAAATTAATTTATTAGGCAGGGCATGAAAGCTCATGCCTGTAATCCCACCACTTTGGGAGGCCAAAGAGGGAGGATCACTTGAGGCCAGGAGTTCAAGATCAGCCTGGGCAATATAATAAGACTCTGTCTCTATAATTTTTTTTTTAAGTAGCCAGGTTTGATCGTGCATGCATATAGTTCCAGCTACTCAGGATGCTGAGGTCAGAGGATTGCTTGAACCCAGGAGTTTAAGGCTGCAGTGAGTTATGATTGTACCACTGCACTCCAGCCTGGGTGATGGAGCCAGACCCTGTCACTGAAAAACAATAAACATAATAGTTAAAAATTAATTTATTAGAAGTTTTCATGATATGTCATAAGAGTATAGATTCCCTAACATTGTCTGAGGAAGCCAGAGATTTTCACAAATAGAAGATTAAATTTAGGACAGGACATAGTGGAGAAGGGGGAGCCACAGGAGTCATCTAGAAAATAGGCAGTTTGATAGAGTGTCTTATTCACATATGCATAATGAGAAACAACTCAATACACTGGGGACATAGAACTTGTCATATCGCATCAAATTTTGTTTTTTGCACAGTTGTCTCTGAACAGATTGAAAAGTTTTGGGAAAAAAGTACATATTTATTTTTCTATTTGTGGCTCCCAGCAAAATATCTACCAAGTTGAGAATTGTTTTAAAGAAAAATTTACCAGGTTTTTAAAAATCATGACTCATAATTATTAATGGTATAGCTGGAGCTATAGGTTTGGATGAGATCACTCATAATGTCTATGTAGAGTGAGAAGAAAAGTCTGAAGATTTAACTTAATGAATGTCAACATTGAATGGTGAGAATAAGTAAAAATTAAAAAAACACACACTACACAAATAATTAAAAAGAGTAGTAAGACATGTTAGGAGATAAAGATGTTAATGCAAAGGCAACCAAGATAGGCACATCTTTCAAGAATATGTGTGTTGGCAGAATGATAATAAAATATTAAGTAAGGTAAATGTATTCACTAATTATAACTGGTAGAGGGTAATTCAAGATCTCTGGGGAATTGTTTCATGAAGGCATTGGGATTTAACTCATTATATTGAGCTGAGGAGTAAACTGTAAGAAATTACATCAAGTAATTCTTAGAGTAGTCCTACAAGGCAGGTTCTGCATACATCTCACATTAGAGGTAAGAGTGCACTATGATTAGAGAGCTTACAGAATTAAATAAATAATCATGAGTATTACAGCAAATCATCTGCATAGCTGAGATATGAATCTAGGTAACTGACTCATGGTGGTGTGTTAGATCTACCTCAAATTCTCAAGAGCCATTTATTAAATATCCTGAAAATGTGAAAGCCAATGATCAAACCATTAGTAGTCTGAAATATGTCATGATGCCATGTTGAGAATACTTGCACCACAAAAATTGAGAAGCACTATGTCAAAAACTTTTTTATTTTTTATTTTTTAGTAAGATAGCCAGTTTACTGCCAAATCACAGCAGGGTCCACATTATTAACTACTCCTGTACTACATATTTAGGTCTAAGAGTAGTTTATAATTAAAAAAAATTTATGTAGACTCAAAATTAAGATATTATATTCAAACATATGTTATTATTATTACTATTATTTTGGAGACAGAGTCTCACTCTGTCACCCAGGCTGGAGTGCAGTGGTGTAATCTTGACTCACTGCAACCTCCCCCTCTTGGGTTCAAGTGGATTCTCCTGCCTCAACCTCCCAAGTATCTGGGATTACAGGCACCTGCCACCACACCTGGCTAATTTTTGTATTTTTTGTAGAGAAGGGTTTTTCCCATGTTGGCAAGGCTGGTCTTGAACTCCTGACCTCAGGTGATCCCCTCTCCTCAGCCTCCCAAAGTGCTGAGATTACAGGTGTGAACCGACATGCCTGGCCATATTATTATTTTTGATGTCAAAAAATGGACCATCTAGAACAGCTGTGGTAAAGATGGCAGCTGCAGCTGGGGAGGCAGGGGCAGCACTGCATGCTCTGCAAAGCCAGTGGGACCTGGGAATAGGCAAGATCCATCTCACCTACTGAGTTGGCAGGGCAGGAGTTCACACTCCTGGATGCCACCACAGCTGCCCAGTCATGGCTCCATATCTCAGCATCACTGTGCTTTTGGGGGCCCAGGAGGACCCCTGTCCCTGCAGGCTTGAAGTGCCTGCTCCCATTCCCTGACCTTTCCCTGCTCCTGGTGCCCACTCCAGGGCCAAGCAAAGTTTTGGCCAATTTTGGGTGCTTACAACCTAGCTGAATGTGCATGCATTCAAGGTAGTGCTAACACACCACCCCCCTGCTACATTGGCCATCTCTGGACTTTGGGCACCAATGAGAGCAGGAAGGTAGATAGAGACACTGAGGGCAGCTCAGCATGGGCCTGTAGGCACCTCTTGGCACAGATAGCCTGGGCTCCATGGACAGCATGTTAAAGGCAGACAGGTTCCTAGGCAGGTGGGTGTGAGTCCCTAGTGAAACCCCACTTTCAGGCTAGGGACAGCCTGAAGCCTGGGTCTGGACTGTCAGTTCTGAGCAAAGTCTACTCCCAGAGTAAGAACTTCATTGATGACCTTCAGCCAATTGGATAGTTGTTTTTCTAGTCCCACTGGTGGTTGCCCATGGACCAATCAGCATGCACTTCCTCCATTCTGAGCACATAAAAACCCCAGACTCAGCCAGACGCACTCCTTCATTGGGATGACTTGCCTGCAGAAAGAAGCTACCCTCTACAGGTCTCCTCTCTGCTGAGAGTTGGACACTTGTGGAGTTGACCTGCTTGAGGAAAGGAGCTACTCACTTCAGTTCTTCTTTAGAGCTGTTTTGTTGCTCATTGAAGCTCCTTTCTGCCTTGCTCACCCTCCAGTTGTCCACATATCTCATTCTTCCTGGACATGGGACAAAAATGTGGGACCTGTCAAATGACTGAAAAAGCTGTAACACAAACAGAGCTGAAATACATACCCTCCTTCACCTCCACTATATTGTGGGTGACAAGGAGAGAAGAGCTGCACCCCTCCAGGGAGTACAGACTTAGGGGGTCCCCAAGCCAGGGCTGTGACACCCTCTTTGGGGCTCTGTGGTTCCTGGTCTTACCAAGCTTCCAGATGCCACCACCTTCTCCTGGTCCAGATGTGGGTGGCCACAGCAGAAGCCACTTGTGGTACATCTGATCCATCTGAAGCCTTGTATGGAGCTGGTGCCTCTGCCAGTGCCTGGAGCTGCCCATCTCACCACAGCAGCCAACCTGCCTGGCTGTGTGCAGTGTAGTGTCTGGACACCACGTTTGCTCACTCACACACTGCTTACTCCTCTATACCTGACTTGCCCTTGGCAGGTGTGGGATCCAGTCTGGTAGTGTGAGCCAAGCACAGCCTATCAGACCAAGTGGGCCAAATGAGCCCAGTGGGCCTGAGCAAAACTTGGGCAAAGGTCCCACTGGTCACAGAGGTTTCCGGCTGGAAAAGTGTCACCCTAAGGATCCTGTGACATTTGGATTCTATGTTTCAGGATGCTAGATATGTTCCAGATCTATACATTTCTGAAGTACCATTTAAAATGTACAGAGATTATCTTACAAACAAATGCTGAGGCAGGGAGTATTCATACATAGTGGTATATACTTATTAGCATTGGTTGACATTGAAACACTGGATACCAACTAAAAACTTTTATACATAGACTACTATATAGCTTTTAAAAAGAATAAAGCAGTTTTATACATTTGCATAGGGAAGAATCTCTAATATATATTATTAAATGAACAAAACAAGGTGCACAGAAGTGCATTTAATATGGCATTTGTGGTCAATGTTGAAGTACAGCTCTATATAGAGTATGTATGAAATGTTTTATAAGAAACTGGTAGAGGTAGCTTCATTTGGGAAGGAGCATTGGGAAGCTTAAAGAAAATATTTGGAGTAAGACTTCTAATGTATTGCTTTATGCTTGGATTACTTATTAAAACTATTCAGTAAAAACATTAAGAAGATGAATACTTAATTAAGGCCTGCTAACAGATATGTATATCTTCCAATTTTAGGTATTTTAATGTTTACATAGATATTAAATATTATAGATGACTTCAGAACCAGCTTCCTTACTGTACTCCCCCATTCCTTCCCCAAAATATACCCCTAAGGAACTCCTGAAAATCCCTTTGACTCATTAAACTAGTAAATTTTTGACCCTTGATTGCTTACTGATAGATTAACCTAAGCACTTATATCTTTACTAGATAATCAGTGGTACGTCTGATCTCTCTGATAATACCCCAAATTTGCTATACACCAAATATTATTTATTCTTCTCACAAAGAAAAATGCTTCATTTTTTCTTTACAACTCTTATTACTCCTATATTAGGTAATGATTTTAGCCATAAGAATATGACTATTTTCTCTTTCCTAACATTGTACCATCCCAATTTACTTTTATTGCTGTATTTATTTTTCTAAGTCACTATTTTGTGTTACCCAATTAATTAAAATGTTCAATCAATGGCTTCTTACTCTGTACAAAATAAAGGGCAAATACTTTAATCTCATAGTCAAATCTCTTTACATTGTAGTTTGGAATTAATATAATATGATCAATTATTTAAATTAGGACCAGGTCCATGAAAAGGACTCACCCAAGATATGGATGCAGTTATGGAGCATTAATGTGAGGCTGTAGTACACACTACGTAATATAAAAGAACAAAAGTTATGATAAAATGATCTAAGATCATTACAAAATATGAATTTGAGTAGATCAGAGAGATCTTACTAGTTGGTCAAATGACATCCTTTTTTTTATTTTTGAGATGGAGTCTTGCTCTGTCACCAGGCTGGAGTGCAGTGGTGCAATCTCAGCTCACTGCAACTTCCGCCTCCTAGGTTCAAGCAATTCTTCCGCCTCAGCCTCTCGAGTAGCTGGGACCAGAGGCGTGTGCCACCACAGCCGGCTAATATTTTTGTATTTTTAGTAGATACAGGGTTTCACCGTGTTGGCCAGGGTGGTCTCAATCTATTGACCTCGTGATCCTCCCACCCTGGCCTCCTAAAGTGCTGGGATTACAGGCGCGAGCCACCACGCTCGGCCAACATCCCTTTTTAACAGTAGAAATAGCATCTGTCTGTCTATAAGGCTGTGGAACATAAAGACACCACCAAAAGCCTGATAAAGTGAATATAGATATTGATTCCATGGAATGATTCTCCCACAGACTAAGTTAAATGTTCCGTGTATCAGGTCATCATATTCTGTGGAATTGTATGCACGACTAAGCCTGCAGTTTTGAAATTGACATTGATGAGTACTATCCACCACAAACACAAAAGTCTACATAGATATAATTTAAAATCAATATCACAGGCAAATTCCAAATTTAATGGTCTCTATTTATTTGCCAATGCAGGTCATTAGTGGTCAGGTCCCTGAGAAATTATGTTTTATATTCCCTTACTTCTCTCTGCTTTAGTCTCTTTATCTCACACTTATCACATTATTTGTTATTTCTGATAGTCTACAGTCTTATATTGTAGATTTATAGATTTCTTATTACTTTGCTTACAATATTTTAATATCTCTAGAATTTACTTTTATATATGTTAACATGGATATCTGTGAATCTATCTTATCTGTCTATTCTATCATCATCATCTACTAATGTTTTTAATTCTATTTGCTTAAAAAATGCTGATTTTTTTCATGAATTAAGGTAGATTCTATGTCATATTTTAAAATCACTTATTTAGGTATAATATACATTTAAAAGGGCACAAATCATATGTAGGTTCATAACTGTATAAGTTTTTACAAATTGAACATGCCTATGTAACCAGCACCCACCCCAAGAAATAGAGCATTAATATCATCCTTCAGGGCCCTGCTGCCCCTCTTTCTCATACCTAACCCCAAGGATAAAAGCATAGACAAGTTCACCTGTTTCTATGGTTTATAAAAATATAATTATACATCATAATTTTTCGTTGTTTTTAGCTTTTTTTGATGAGTATATTTGAAGGGTTCGTATGTTGTTTCACATGCAGAGAGACCATTCATTCTCATTGCACTAGAGAGTTGGTGTGTTAGTATGTCACAATTTATTTATCCACCCAACTGCTGGTGGATATTTGAGTGATTATCGGGTTGTGGCTATTAGAAATAGTGTTAATATGAACAGACAGTACATATATTCTTAGGTATGCATTTCTGATGGATATATGCCTAGGAGTAGAATTACTGGATCATAGGAAATGCATAGGAACTGCTGGTGGACATTTGAGTGATTTTTAGGTTGTGGCTATTAGAAATAGTGTTAATATGAACAGACAGTACATATCTTCCTAGGTATGCATTTCTGATGGATATATGCCTAGGAGTAGAATTACTGGATCATAGGAAATGTATATGTTCAACTTTAGTAGGTGCTTCTGAGCAGTTTTCCAAAGTGGCTGTAACAATTTACAGTCCCACCATTTGTGTATGAAAATTCTAGTTTCTCTAAATTCTTGCTATAAATTACTTAGAATTTTTTATTTTTGTCATTTTAGTGGGTGATAGTAAACATTTTTGCCAATCTATTTTAATGCAGTATTTATGATAAATTGCTTGCTATTGATCTGTGGATCACCCATATACTGACTGAAAAGAAATAACCTGAAGGCTCTGGAAAACAGATTCTCCTCCAGGACTTTCAGTAAGGAATACAGCATTGCTGATATCTTGAACTTTAGCCCAGTAAGACAGGTGTTAGACTTAACCTACAGAGATTTGAGATAATAAATAGATGCTGTTTTAAGCTGCTAAATGTGTGGTACAAAATCAATAGAAAGTTAAAATAGCTCTCATGTAGAAAAAGAACTCAGATTTTTTAGAGCTCTTGACAAAAATGGTAAAATTTACTGAGGGTCTTAAGAACTCAGGAATAGATGAAAAATAATTTATATCCATGTATGTGAACAGGGCCAATTCATTGTCTAACTCCTTGGCACACAATATACATACATGCAATAGAGTGATCCTAGAAAACAACACTGACTATGGTTAAGACTTTATGTTTCCTCGGATTAATTTCTATAATTAATGCACTCTCAACAAAATATCTAGGAATATTATTCTAAAATACATTTGTACAAACAGATAAGAAAAGTAATAATTTGGGACAGAAATTCAGTGAGGAGTCATACAAATATACTCTAGTTGAAATAGCAAGCAGTACCTGTATCAACATATTTGTTCAGGTTTACATTTCCCATAAGTCCCTCAGGTGCCATGCAGAAAGCCAGATGATACCGGTACATGCAGTAGGTTGGATTAGAGAGGAATCCAGGCCCAAGGGCCTAGCACTTTTCAAACAAGCCACAAATGTAGTTAGCAGCCAATAAGCCAGTCCTCCTCCCATCAGGGAGCGAGCAGTTTCAAGGTTTTTATGCTCTGGTTTCTTTGATCTTTTTAGTTGCCTATGTGACTAGCCATAAAGACTACTATCTAAAGATAGCTAAGCCTGGCATTCTGGCAAATTCAGCAAGAGGGTGCATGGATGCTAAGGGCCTGTGGCAATACCTCTCTCAACACGTTTTCTCACATAAGTATTTCATCTGTGGCTCCTCACTCAGTTCCTGTTTATGTTTAAATTTATTTAAGATTTTTTGGTGTTATTTGACTGATACAATTTATCTTTTCCCCATTGTAATTTTTGTCCTTTGTTTTCTGAAATCAAATGTATTCCTTTTTATTTTTCAATAACTTTCATGCTGAGATTCTCAGGCTTTTAACTTATTACTGCACTTAATAGTTTATTAAAAATAAGCAATTCATTTCTTCTGTAGGCTATAGGGTATTGTATGACTATCGCTTGTTAATACCTCTAAAGAGTAAAACTTACTGTACACATATTTAGAAGAAATAATAAACAGATTTCAAAGGTCTCCACATGGAATGCTAAATGTGACAAATGAATCCACCTTTATAACATAATTAAATTGAGGAGAGTGGAGGGATAAGCAGCCTTGAAAGATTGTTTGAATGGATAACTCTGAGGTTAAGAAAAAAAAAAGAACAGCCATAAATAGCACACTCTTCTTGGGAAATTTGTTTCTCACAGGAATGCAGGAGTCTAGTTTACTAATTTTGAAATTACTTTCTATGTATACTAAGTTTGTACGAATATGTAAATAAATTATAGATAATGGGAGCCAGGTTTCTCACTGCCAGAATAAGAAGTTAATAAAGCAAGAAACGGAGGTTATAATAAACTCTCTGGTGCTAGATTAGAGTCAAATATATCATTAGAACTCATGTTTATTTTAATATATGTGTGTCTGTGTGTGTATGTATGTATATATAAAAACTTGCAAAAATCTTTGAATATTTACATAGTTAACTCAGACATCTATCAGTAGATATCTGGCTTTCATCAAGTTGATAGATATAGAAAGAATTATAGATAAGTATGTATATATGAGTTAGTATAAATATATATTTACTAGCTCTATCAACTGAAAGGGCCTAGAATCAGTGATAACACTGGAATAATGTAATCTTGGTTGTTGTTCTTAATTTATATAACATATGATTACACCTAAATTAAGTTTTTTTAAATAAACCATGCTGAATTTTTATTACTAAGTGTGATTTTGGATATTATCTATAACTCTATTTTTGATTCTCAAAACAACTATGTTTCAGTTATTCTGATAAATAATGTAGGCTTACATTGATTAATTTTATCTCCTTAGTGTAAACTGTGTTTATGGTTTAGATGAACTTCAGCAGAGAGCTGGGCATATAGACCTAATTCTGGGCCACCAGGTAAACATTTTGGAGAGATTTTTCTTAGTATATTCATATATACTTAAATTAGGTCTTATCTAAGATTCTCATTATTTCAATTATAGCAGAATACAAATCGTCTCTAAATTGATAAGAATTTGTCATCTACAATTAAATTAATAGTCCTAAATAAGATGCTATCTTAATCTATTTACATACATGCATAAATTAAATATAGTAACTAAAAATTCTAGGTGTTAATAGAACCATCACTATTGTAGATGATTGATTGGTGGTCCCCCCATAAATATGTCTATACCGAATCTGTGAGTGTGTCCTGTTTTGGAAAAAGGATGATTACAGATAAAATTTAGTTAAAAATCTTGAGATGAGATTATACTGAATAATGTAGACCACGAATCCAATGACAAATATTCTTATTAGATAAGAGAAGAGAAACACAGAGGAGAAAGGGATGAGATGATAGAAGTCTATTAGAGTTATACTGCCACAGGTCAAGGTATACCTGGAGCCACCACAAGCCAAAAAAGGCAAGGAAGTATTCGCCTCCAAAGTCTTCATGGGGAACACTTGATGTAAGCAAGTGGACAAGTTGATATGAGACCACTGGCTTACAGAACTGGGAGAGAATACATTTCTTTTTTCTTAAATTTGTTTAATTGAAATTTAATAATGGCATATATTTACAGGGTACAAGGTGATCTTTTTATATACGTTTTGTATAGTAATCAGAGCAGTATAATTACATATTTATTATCTAAAACATTTTCATTTCTTTCCATTAGGAACATTCAATATGCTCTACTAGCTATTTGATACTGTATATTATTGTTAACTATTGCCATCTTGCAGTGGTATAGAACACTGGAACTGATTCCTCCTGTCTAGCTGTAATTTTGTATTTTGTTAACCACCAATTTTGTGATAATTTATATGGCAGCCTAGGAAACTAATATACCTTTATTCAACTTCAATTGTCCTTCAGTGGAAATTTGCTGAAAATCTTTAGTGGCATAGACCAATTCTTTCACCTTCCCTTGATCTTCCCTATCTATTGATCTAGTTTTGTGGCCTACACCTGTTAGTACTAGACTAGCCGTTGACCCGTATCAGAGATGTTAGTATGAACTAAACCAAAACAAAACAAAACAAAGTAAAAAAATCCTCACTTTGTCTAACATGAAATACAAATTTCACACTTTATTAATTAAATGGGTAATTTACTTTCTCCCATAAAGTCAGCAATGTATGTACTTCTGGTCCCTTTTTATACCAGCTATAGTTTTTCTTTCTGTAAAATATTAGGAATCTGTCTTCTTATGTAATGTCAAGATTTCTCAATATTGTGTTTCACACCAAAGACATAGAAACTCAATTTTCTGTATATTCACCCCACCTCAAGAAAATATTTTTCAAAATCTAGTTCACTATAAAAATAAAATATTTATTATTGTGATAAATTTTGACTCTAAGATATTTCTAACTTATTTTATAAATTATTGTGCTTTACCCACTGAATTTTTATCACCATATGACTTTGTCTGTATCATTATTACAAAATAATGAATAAACTAAACTTTTGCTTATGAAGATACAATTATTTTTGAACATTGAATACAATGGTATAACATGTAACAAAGAGGAAGAAGTCAAAATTTGTAAAATAAAAATGAAGGTTTGGTCAGAGAAATTATCATTTTTTTTATCATTATGATGACTATCATGAACATAATGAACACATATAAGGTGAAAAAAAGGTGAAAGCTTATCACCTAAGAACTAAGAATAGAGAAGAAGTTTTGAGTGTTGGAGGAGAAAGGTGAGTTTTAAAATAATCACATGGGAAGGGGGAGCAATGACTCAACCAGTGATGAGTGCCTGGCAAGATGAAACATTCATTTAAGGTTCATTGTCATGAAGTTGAATTTTTAAAGTATTTGTCTTTAGTCAAATTCTGTGCCAAATATAAGGAGAATAGTATTTCTATAATGACTTTGTCAGCAAGACAAATGGAGGATGTCAGTTGTGAGTTTGTTGGGGAAGTAGGAGGAAAGGAAGGAGAAGGTATGGGATGAAGCAAAGTAGATAGTATAAAGTAGATGGTAAAGTAGATAGGAAACAGATACTCTGAGTCAGTATCTATAGAAAAAAGTTAAATCTATTATCCTTTAAAAATCCTTTCTTAGTATGTAGGTGTTTCTATGGTATTATTTTGCTTTTAATATTATTTTATTATTTTTAGATAGTTTCTCTCTCTTGTATTTCCTCACCTATTTTGTAAACTCTTTATAAGAATTATCTTGCATTTTATTTTATGCATACTCTAAAGACTTCTAAATTTTTATACTCATGCAATTGTCATTCAATAAAGATATGAAATGAATATCTCTTGATGATTTTACCAATCTTCATTTTCCAATTTTTAGCTCATATACATAATGAATAAATATACAGTCTACATTTTGGCTCAATTTTAAGTAGGGCTATTTTAGGATATAAGGTTTTATAAATGTAGATGATCCTTCTTAGCTTCAATAATATAGTGGCACTGATTCATCTAAATGGAACTTTTAATGTCACTGTACATTTCCTGCTAAATGGCATGCATACATTTCTGCATAAATTAACTTTTTGGCATAAATTTAACATTTCTTTTTTACTTATTATATATATGAATATATATGTACATGTATGAATATATACATTTTTCCTTGTTTGATTTTTTTATATTTTCATGCAAATGGAAAAATATGTTTAAAAAACATAATAGGTATTAACCGAATAATAAATCCAAATAAATCTGGAAAGAAGGACTTTCTTTCTCATAAAAGGTTTTAGCCTGCAGTGAGGCCATGCTGACAGGTTAGGAAGCATAGCTCTTGTTCAGAAGCTGGAAACATACTTCAAGGTAGTGGCAAGGGAACAAGAATTTATGCTAAGCAGGATGCTCAGATATACATATTTATTAAGCTATAGGAGGAGTCATGAATACTTATAAAAGGAGAAACATGCGCACACACAACTGAACTTCATGCCTGTCTGTGGGTCCCATGTCCAAAAAATTAACATAAGCCAGTGGTGGAGTTTCTGGCCCTCTGAAGTCAAAAGGCGAAGCAGAGGACGTGAAAAATCCTCACTGTGCATTATTTATAGATTGACCACAACCACTTCCTGGTTGGTTGTCTTTCATCAGGAAGGAATACTGTTTGATTGAAGCTGCTAAAAGGGAGATGCAGCATTAGTAGATGGTTGTTTAAAATCAGCTGTGCAGAACCTTTTGAAAGGGTTGGTTTCTGTTTAGTCCTTAGGGAAGAAAGCCTAATGGCGATTAGTAAAGGGTTGGATGTAAAAAGGTATGTCCAGCTTCCTGCTCTGTCATGGCTGGGAACTCAGTTTTCACAGTTTCTTTTAGGTTCCCTTGGCCAAGAGGGTGTTTATTCAGTGATGTAGGGGGCTTGGGATTTCATTATTTTCTCACAAAGGAATTCATAGGAAGTCAAGTACCTGCCCATTAAGGCCAAATGCTTAGTCATTAACTTTTCCTATCAGAACCTCACATTTAAGCTCAATTTTCTTCAATTTCCTCATCTTAAAAAAGTTTAATTTACACTGAGTAATTCATAAATTTCTATTGCTTATGATTTAAGGCTAAGTATTTTTTAGGTAATGTTTAAAAAAGTGTAAGAAAAATAAAATATTATAATAATAAATTCAGTGACAAAAATAACTATTCCCATAAAAGGGTTTTGTATAAAAAATGAGTATTTGCTTATTGTGCTTATAACATAGAAATTTTATTAAATCGCACAAATATTATTGAAGTTCCCTTATAATATATGTTGAAGATAAGAATGCTTGGTGCCAAAAAGTGGAACCAACACTCAGGCAAAACTTTTATCAGCAAGTCAATTTACTTCTATAGAAGTGCATCTCCTGCACGCAAGGCAGAGGCAAGAGAAAACACCTAGAACAAAGGAGAGCAACAGTTTTTAATTCCCTAACACAAACCCTGTTCTTGGTCCTCCCCCATGGGCTGAGGTCTGACCACACAATCTAGGCTAATTCCTATTGGCTGATGTTGACATCATCAAGGGAGCAAAGGTGGGCTTTTGACAGGAAAGATGGTTACACAGGTGATGGGAAATGCTTGGACATGTTTGGTCACAGCAGAGATAGGGAGGGCTGATAGATGAATGGATAAGATTACTTTCTAAAATAGAACAAAGAACCAGAAACCAAAACACTTTGAAGAGGAACTGTTTGTTCTTCACAACATATATAAGGGTAATGATACCTTATTAAGAAAAGGTAGATATTTCATTTTTCTAAATCCTACTGTTTTTCATAAATATTATGTAAGTTTGCAGAGATATGAGTTAAATAAACACAAAATGCAAAGATTTTTGAGGGACTATTTTCCATGGTTGTCTTGCATTTCTGAACATCTTGAGAATGAGGCAATTCTACTTATTGATCTGAGTTATTTTTCTGAAGATGTCTGTATCCTAAGTGGGTTTGGAATACATAGATAAATATCTATTTCCTTGAGGAAAAGGGAAGATTTGCTTGTAGGACTGGAATGTAGAGATAGTGTTTCCCTCTGTAGCAGACAGTGAATGTGTTGACTCTCCAGTTCAATAAATGCAATGCCTCAATGCAAAGCAAAGAATAAGCATACTAAGTCATGATTGTTTTCTAAGCTAAGGGTCCCTATCTCTTAATGCGAACCACTTCATATATAGGTATCCATCTGAGCCTGCATTGCCTTGAATCTGTGAGATTTGGCCGAATGTCATGTGTTGATATTCAGGTTGATTGCTGTGCTGTGAGTAATAAAGTCCTTCCTCTCTGACTCATGAGTGTTGTATCTTTTCCCAGTACCTATGAGATTGTGTCAGACTAACTTGTTAATTGGCAAGTGGGGTAAATTTTTAGATCCTTGTCATTTTTTGACTTTTTGGTGTGAAAAAGTGAATGCTCATAGTGAGATGGCTTTTTTGAATATTTGTTGCACAATTTATAGAACTTGAGGGAGTCCCTTGAAATTAGTAGCAAACATGTACATCAATTTTAAGGAAAACTGGTGAAATGCTCCAGGATTTTGTTGACTTTTAGTAAATATGAATTGAGACATGATTGTTTGAAAATGGTTCAAAAATCAGTCTTCTGAGTGTTGTCTTGGCTGGTGGAAACTCTGCTCCCAGAAGGGACGCTTTCTTGCTGTCTGGCATTCAGATAGGTTTGCCCCATTGCAATACTTAGTACTATTATTTATCCTGGGTGAGCAGGAGGTTCTGACTTTTCTCTCATCTGGTTATCTGACTATGGATACAGAGATAAGTTAACTCTGCTATACAAAAAAAGAAGAAAATTCATGAATGCTATGGGCCAAAAGTCAGAATTTTTAAAACTTGGGTCATTGGAAGAGAAAGAGTTGCTTGTTAGGAAAGAATGGCAAGAACTGGGCCATTGTACAGTTCAGAGTCCTCTATCAGGACAATATTGTACTAATTAATACATAAATAATATTTATTGAGTTATTGGCAGTGAGTATGGGGTACTGTAAGGGATTTGGGAAAATTTCTCTGAGACAGGCAACTCTCATGTGAAAGCATAGATAAAGCATTGAATACTAATGTAGATTTCATTGCTCCAGATCAGGTTTAAAATAACAATGAAGTGAAGTGCAAGAGAATAAGCATCCGACCTAAATACATCTAGACAAATTCTTGTAGTCATCCCTTCTAGCATAAAAAACACCCCTCTATCTTGAGTTAAATCTGGCCAGAAATATAAGAGATAGTACAAGAACAATTGTACAGAAAATGGCCCAGATAAAAATACATTTCTTTTTAAAAGGGACTATTTAAGTTCCTTAATGATTCTGGATATTAGACCTTTGGTAGGATGCATAGATTGCAAATATTTTCTTTAGTTCTGTAGGTTTTCTTTTTACACTATTAATAGTTTCTTTTGCTGTGCAGAAGTTCCTTAGTTTAGGTTCCACTTGTCAATTTTTGTTTTTGTTTGTAATTGCTTTTGAGGTTTTGTTGCACAATTCACAATAGCAAAGACATGGAATCAACCAAGATGCCCATTTGCAATAGAGTGGACAAAGAAAATGTGGGCCATGTACACTATGGAATACTACACAGCCATAACAAAGAATGAAATCATATCCTTTGCAGCAGCATGGGTGGAGCTGGAGGCCAATACTGTAATCAAATTAGTGCAGGAACAAAAAAAACTAAATATTGCATGTTCTCACTCATAGGTGGGAGCTAAACAGAGTACACATGGACTCAAAGAAGGAAACAGTAGACACTGGGGCCTACATGAGTATGGAGGATGGGAGTAGAGTGAAAATCAAAAAGTTAATCTATTGGATGCTCTGCTCACTACCCTGGGCAACAAAATAATTTGTACACCAAGCTCCTGTGACACACAATTTACCCATATAACAAAACTCCACATGTACCTCCTGAACCTAAAATAAAAGTTGCAAGGAAAAAGCAAGACTTGGTAAGCCAAAGAGGTAAATTGTATTGTTCCAGGGGAAAAGCAAAGTGATGTGGCTGTGATCAATGAGTCAAGAGATCCTCAAAGTAGAAGTTGATGGTGCTAGTAATGCCTTTGTAGTCAATATGGGGTACAAAACATTAGAATAAAACACTATAAATTAGGTTGCGCATCAAGCAACCATAATGCCGCATGAAACTAAAAGTAAATATTACTCAATCACTGGTTTGGAGACACTCTTGTCCTCTGTTGATTCTCATCTGTCTTCAGCTGCTTTAACATGAAAGATGATTTTCTTGTGTCTTCAGCTGCTTTAACGTGAAAAGGGTGGACATTAATTCTCCTTATTTCCAAAAGTGACTGATGGCTCTACATTCTCAGAGAAATTTGAGGAGTGAAGAGAACCAAACTTGTTTGTCTCTTTTAGACATAGACGT
This sequence comes from Cacajao melanocephalus, assembly GCA_963573385.1. Lineage (NCBI taxonomy): Eukaryota > Metazoa > Chordata > Mammalia > Primates > Pitheciidae > Cacajao > Cacajao melanocephalus. The sequence goes on from CAUYLG010011940.1 coordinate 19,377, forward strand.
AGACGTTTCTGGAGTTTGGGGAAGTTTTTCAGTGGAGAGAGCATACTAACATGAATTTGTGTGTGGTACCCTTTAGGTCCATGTAATGTATGTTGTTGTTTCTGTGCTATAGCTGGCCTAAAGTTAGAACGTGAACAACACTATTTTATAAAAGACAAAGTTGTGTTTTAAAATATGTTGTAACAGCTGCCCCATTCTCCTCACAATAACTGCTGGCTTGGCTTCTGTAAATAAAACTGCTAGCCTTTCTCTGCAAAGGCTGCATACCTTCCTTATCAGTAACTGCCAAAATTACTAGCCTTTACTTACCAGTAGTGACTAGAATAAACGGCCCAAGCTAATTCCATCATGGCCCCTGCGCCCTGTAATAAGTAACTAAGATCTGTTATTTCTACTACAACCCAGATGATTTGCAAACTAAGACTTATCTTGACTTCTGTAAGCCACTTAAGTAACAGTCTAAGTGACAATATATCCACAATGTGTCCTCTAGTCCTTGAAATGTCTGGAGACCCGCACCCTCCTCTCTGCCCGGGAGATGATTTACAGAATCCCCTAAATGTTTGAATCCCTTCACCCTCACCCCCGCCCCTCACCCTCATCTCCGCCCAGAAAGTGATTTACAGAATTCACTAGCCCTCAGAATGTCTGAAGCTCCTCACTCCCACCCCCAGAACATACCCTTACCCAGGAGAAAAGTATAA
>CAUYLG010011941.1:0-18412 GCA_963573385.1 Cacajao melanocephalus
AGTGTATCATTGATGGGCATTTGGGTTGGTTCCTAGTCTTTGCAATTGTAAATAGTGTTGCAGTAAACATAAGTGTGCATATGTCTTTATAGTAGTATGATTTATAATCCTTTGGGCATATACCCAGTAATGGGATTGCTGGGTCAAATGGTATTTCTGGTTCTAGATCCTTGAGGAATCACCACACTGTCTTCCACATGGTTGAACTAATTTACACTCCCACCAACAGTGGAAAAGTGTTCCTATTGCTCCACATACTCTCCAGCATCTGTTGTTTCCTGACTCTTTAATGATGGTCATTCTAACTGGCGGAAGATGGTATCTCATTGTAGTTTTGATTTGCATTTCTTTAATGGCCAGTGATGATGAGCTTTTTTTCATATGTTTGTTAACTGTATAAATGTTTTCTTTAGAGAAGTGTCTGTTCATATCCTTAATCTACTTTTTGATGGGATTGTTTATTTTTTTCTTGTAAATTTGTTTAAGTTTCTTGTAGATTCTGGATATTAGACCTTTGTCAGATGGATAGATTGCAAATTTTTTTTCTCATTCTATAGGTTGCCTGTTCACTCTGATGATAGTTTCTTTTGCTGTGCAGAAGCTCTTTAGTTTAATTTGATTCTATTTGTCAATTTTGGCTTTTATTGTAATGGCTTTGGTGTTTTAGTGATGAAGTCTTTGCCCGTGCTTATGTCTTGAATGATATTGCCTAGGTTTTCTTCTAGGGTTTTTATGGTTTTAGGTCTTACGTTTAAGTCTTCAATCCATCTTGAGTTAATTTTTGTATAAGGTGTAAGGAAGGGGTCCAGGTTCTCTTTCCTGCATATGGCTAGCCAGTTTTCCCAACATTATTTATCAAATAGGGAATCCTTTTTCCATTGCTTGTTTTTATCAGGTTTGTCGAAGATCAGATGGTTGTAGATGTGTGGTGTTATTTCTGAGGCCTCTGTTCTGTTCCATTTGTTTAGATATCTGTTTTGGTAACTGTACCCTGCTGTTTTGGTTACTGTAGCCTTGTAGTATAGTTTGAAGTCAGGTAGCATGCTGTCTCCAGCTTTGTTCTTTTTGCTTAGGATTGTCTTGGCTATATGGGCTCTTTTTTGGTTCCATATGAAATTTAAAGTAGTTTTTTCTGATTCTGTGAAGAAAGTCAGTGGTAGCTTGATGGGAATAACATTGAACCTATAAATTACTTTGGACAGTATGGCCATTTTCACAATATTGTTTCTTACCATCCATGAGCATGGAATGTTTTTCCATTTGTTTGTGTCCTTTCTTATTTCCGTGAGCAGTGGTTTGTAGTTTTCCTTGGAGAGGTCCTTTACATCCTTTGTAAGTTGTATTTTTAGGTATTTTATTTCCTTTGAGGCAATTGTGAATGGGAGTTCACTCATGATTTGGCTCTCTGTTTGTCTGTTACTGATGTTTAGGAATGTGATTTTTGCACATTGATTTTGTATCCTGAGACTTTGCTGAAGTTGCTTATCAGCTTAAGGAGATTTTGGGCTGAGACTATGGGGTTTTCTAAATATACAGTCCAGTCATCTTCAAACAGAGCCAATTTGACTTACCTCTCTTCCTGTTTGAATACTCTTTATTTCATTTTCTTGCTTGATTGCCTTTGCCAGAACTTCCAATACTATGTTGAATAGGCATAGTGAGAGAGGGCACTCCTGCTTTTCAAAGGGAATGCTTCCAGCTTTTGCCCATTCGCTATAATATGGGCTGTGGGTTTGTCATAAATGGCTCTTATTGTTTTGAGATATGTTCCATCAATACCTAGTTTATTGAGCGTTTTTAGCATGAAAAGAGTGTTGAATTTTATTGAAGGCCTTTTCTACATTGATTGAGATAGTCATGTGGTGTTTTTTATTGTTTCTGCTTATGTGATGGATTATGTTTATTGATTTGCATATGTTCAATCAGCCCTGCATCTCAGGGATGAAGCCAAATTAATCCTGGTAAATAAGCTTTTTGATGTGCTGCTGCATTCAGTTTGCCAGTATTTTATTGAGGATCCTCATATTGATGGTCATCAGGGATATTGGCCTGAAATTTTCTTTTATTTTTGTATCTCTGCCAGGTTTTGGTATAAGGATGATGCTGGCCTCATAAAATGGGTTAAGAAGTCTCTCTTTTTCTGTTGTTTGGAATAGTTTCAGAAGGAATGGGACCAGCTCCTCTATGTACCTCTGGTAGAATTTGGCTGTGAATCCATCTGGTCGTGGGCTTTTTTGTTTGGTAGGCTATTAATTACTGACTCAATTTCAGAACTTGTTATTGGTCTATTCAGGGATTTTGACTTCTTCATGGTTTAGTCTTGCGAGGGTGTAGGTGTCCAGGAATTTATCCATTTCTCTTAGATTTTCTAGTTTATTTGTGTAGAGGTGTCTATAGTATTCTGTGATGGTAGTTTGTGTTTCTGTGGGATCAGTGGTGATACTGCCTTATCTTTTTTTTTTAATTGTGTCTATTTGATTCTTCTCTCTTTTCTTCTTTATTAGCCTGGCTAGTAGTCTACTTTGTTAATCTTTTCAAAAAACTAGCTCCTGGATTCATTGATTTTTTTTTTTTTTTTTTTTTAAGGCTTTCTAATGTCTCTATCTCCTTCAGTTCTGGTCTGATCTTAGTTATTTCTTGTCTTCTGCTAGCTTTTGAATTTGTTTGCTCTTTCTTCGCTATTTCTTTTAATTGTAATGTTAGGATGTTGATTTTAGATCTTTCTTGCTTTCTGATGTGGGCATTTAGTGCCAGAAATTTCCCTCTAAACATGGCTTTAGCTGTGTCCTAGAGATTCTGGTACGTTGTGTCTTTGTTCTTATTGGTTTCAAAGAAATTTTTTATTTCTTCCTTAATTTTGTTATTTACCCAGTAGTTATTCTGGAGCAGGTTGTTCAGTTTCCATGTAGTTGTGTAGTTTTGTGTGTGTTTCTTAATCCTGAGTTCTAATTTTATTGCACTGTGGTCTGAGAGACTGTTTTTTATGATTTCTATTCTTTTGTATTTGCTGAGGAGTGTTTTACTGCCAATTATGTGGTCAATTTTAGAATAAGTGCTATGTGGTGCTGATAAGAATGTATATATTCTGTTGATTTGGGGTGGAGAGTTCTATAGATGTCTATTAAATGCACCTGGTCCAGAGCTGAGATCAAGTCCTGAATATCCTTGTTAATTTTCTGTCTCATTGATCTAATATTGTTAGTGGGATGTTCAAGTCTCACTATTATTGTGTGGGAGTCTAAGTGTCTTTTTAGATCCCTAAGAACTTGCTTTATGAATCTGAGTGCTCCTTTATTGTGTTCATATATATTTAGGATAGTTAGCTTTTGTTGCATTGATCCCTTTACCATTATGTAATCACCTTCTTTGTCTTTTTTTAATCTTTGTTGGTTTTAAGTCTGTTTTATCAGAGACTAGGATAGCAACTCCTGCTTATTTCTGCTTTCCATTTGCTTGGTGAATATTCCTCCATCCCTTTATTTTGAGGTTTGTGTATCTTTGCACATGAGATGAGTCTCCTGAATATAGCACACTGATGAGTTTTGACTCTTTATCCAGATTTCCAGTCTGTGTCTTTTAACTGGGGCATTTATCCCATTTACATTTAAGGTTAATATTGTTATGTGAGAATTTGATCCTGTCATCATGATGCTAGCTGGTTATTTTGCACAATTGATGCAGTTTATTCATAGTGTCGATGGTCTTTACATTTACATTTGTTTTTGCAGTGGCTGCTACCAGTTTTTCCTTTCCATATTTGATGCTCCCTTCAGGAGCTTTTGTTAGGGAGGCCTGGTGGTGATAGAATCTCTCAGCATTTGCTTGCTGTAAAGGATTTTATTTTTCCTTCACTTATGAAGCTTAGTTTGGCTGGATATGAAATTCTGGGTTGAAAATTATTTTCTTTAAGAATGTTGAATATTAGCCCCCACTCTTTTCTGGCTTGTAGGGTTTCTGCAGAGAAATCTACTCTTAGTCTGATGGGCTTCCCTTTATAGGTAACCTGACCTTTCTCTCTGGCTGCCCTTAATATTTTCTCCTTCATTTCAACCTTGGAGAATCTGACAGTTATGTGTCTTGGAGTTGCTTTTCTCGAGGAGTATCTTAGTGGTGTTGTCTGTATTTCCTGAATTTGAATGTCAGCCAGTCTTGCTAGGTTGGGGAAGTTCTTCTGGATAATATCCTGAAGTGTGTTTCCCACCGTAGTTCCATTCATCCCATTACTTTCAGGTACACCAATCTATTATAGGGTTGGGCTTTTCAAATAGTCCCATATTTCTTGGAGGCTTGTTCGTTCCTTTTCATTCTATTTTCTCTAGTCTTGTCTTCACACTTTATTTAGTTGATCTTCGATTTCTGATATCCTTTCTTCCACTTGATCAATTTGGCTATTGATACTTGTGTATGCTTCACGAAGTTCTCATGTTGTGTTTCAGTTCCATCAGGTCATTCATGTTCTTCTCTAAACTGGTTATTCTAGTTAGAAGTTCCTGTAACCTTTTATCAAGGTTCTTAGCTTCCTTGCACTGGGTTAGAATATGCTCCTTTAGCCCAGAGGAGTTTATTGTTACCCAGCTTCTGAAGCCTACTTCTGTCAATTTGTCAAACTCATTCTCTTTCCAGTTTTTGCCCTTGCTGGAGAGGAGCTGCGATCATTTGGAGGAGAAGAGGCATTCTCGTTTTTGGAATTTTCAGCCTTTTTGTGCTGGTTTTTCCTCATCTTCATGGATTTATCTACCTTTGTTCCTTGATGTTGATGACCTTTTGATGCGTTTTTTTGTATGGGTGTCCTTTTTGTTGATGTTGACGTTATTGCTTTCTGTTTCTTGGTTTTCCTTCTAACAGTTGGGCCCCTCTTCTGCAGGTCTGCTGGAGTTTGCTGGAGGTCCACTCCAAACCCTATTTGCCTGGGTATCACCAGCTGAGGCTGCAGAACAGCGAATATTTCTGCGTCTTCCTTCCTCTGTAAGCCTCATCCCAGAGGGCACCCACCTGATGCCAGCCAGAGCCCTCCTGTATAAGGTGTCTGTTGACTCCCACTGGGAGGTGTCTCTCAGTCAGGAGGCATGGGGGTCAGGGACCCACCTGAGGAGGCAGTCTGTATCTTAGCAGAGCTGGAGTGCTGTACTGGGAGATCCACTGCTCTTTTCAGAGCCACTAGGCAAAAACGTTTAAGTCTGCTGAAGCTGTACCCATAGCCATCCCTTTCCCCAGGTGCTCTGTCCCAGGGAGACGGGAGTTTTATCTATAAGTCCCTGACTGCGGCTGCTGCCTTTCTTTCAGAGATGCTGTGCCTAATGAGGAGGAATCTAGAGAGGCAGTCTAGTCACAGCCACTTTGCTGTGCTGCGGTGAATTCTATACAGTCTGAACTTCCCAGAGGCTTGCTTCCTTAACACTGTGAGGGGAAAACTGCCTACTCAAGCCTCAGTAATGGCGGATGCCCCTCCCCACAGCAAGCTTGAGCATCCCAGGTCGACTTTAGACTGCTGTGCTGGCAGCAAGAATTTCAAGCCAGTGGATTTTAGCTTGCTGGTCTCCATGCGGGTGGGATCTGCTGAGCTAGACCACTTGGCTCCCTGGCTTCAGCCCCCTGTCCAGGGGAGTGAACAGTTTCATCTTGCTGGGGTTCCAGGTGCCACTAGCATACGACTACAAAACTCTTAGAGCTAGTTCGATGTCTGCTCAAACAGCCACCCAGTTTTGTGTTGAAACCCAGGGCCCTGGTTGCTTAGGCACATAAGGGAATCTCCTGGTCTGTGGTTTGCAAAAACCATGGGAAAGGGTGTAGTATCTGGGCTGGATAGCACAGTCCCACATGGCTTCCCTTGGCTAGGTGAGGGAGGTCCCCAGACCCTTGCACTTCCCGGGTAAGGCAATGCCCCACCCTGCTTCTGCTCACCCTCCATTAGCTGCACCCACTGTCTAACCAGTCCCAGTGTGATGAACCAGGTACCTCAGTTGGGAATGCAGAAATCACCCGCCTTCTGTGTTGGTCTCGCTGGGAGCTGCAGACTGGAGCTGTTTCTATTTGGCCATCTTGCCTGGGAACTCCTAGAGTGAAATTTAAATGCAGAAGCTGGAAAATCTGACATAAAAATCAATTGCAGTATTTAAGATTTTAGGAAGATTGACAACTTTTCCTTTATATTTGTTTCTTTTCTGCCTTTCTTAAGGCTTGGTTTTAGCCCTATCATACATATTTACTTTTATCATAAAGGATCAGAAATGGTTTTTGAGTATAATGAACTGGTATAAATACTTCTCAAAACATTTCTCTTAAAACATTTTCATAAAAATATTTTCCTTTTTCAAAGTTTTTTTAAAAAGCCATAATAAAAAGAATATTGGATTTTGACATTGATTTATGTCATTGATTTAAAAACTAGAAATGAGTAAGAATAAGAGGATATAATTCAGTGTCTCAAGCAGCTCTACTGAAGTCTGTATGACCTTTGAGAAGAGCATAGATTGTATATAACTGTAATTCCATCAGTCAGTACTTGGAGAACTTCATTCAACAACCAAGACAAGTATAACATTTATTGAGCTCCTAATATGTACAGTGCCTTGGGATACATCAGAAGAATAGTTACCCACTCTTGCAGAACTAACATTCTAGCAGAAAGAAACAGTAGGAAATAATTCTAGTAAATAAGGTATAGAGTAAGTTAAAGAGCAAGAGATGCTGTAGGGAAAAAAGGATCAGAAATGCTGGAGTATTAAACAGGCCACTCATGGTAGGCTTTGCTGAAAAGATGAGATTTGAGCAAAGATTTAAAGGGGATGAGGTCGTTAGCAGAATATAATCTGGGGAAGAAAATTCTAGGCACAGTGAACATTGCAGGAAATTAAAGGCAGGAGTTTGCCTGGTGAGTTCAAGGAACAGCATGGAGGAAGCTAGAGTTGAGTGAGCAAGGGGAATAGTAGTAGGAAAAGAGATTAGAGGTTGTGGTAGCTTAGGTTACATGGGATCTGCTAGACATTTATAAAGATTAGCTTTTACTCTTTGTGGTAGGCAGAATAAAAATGCAGCATTCTAATTCTCAGTACCTGTGAATATTGAGAACTAAAAATAAAATCCTAAGCCCCTCAACCTACTGAATGAACCTCCTCTTGGCCAGGGGAACCACAGAGAAACCTTAAAAGCTGAGTTCCTGGCCATGATGGGACGGGAGGTAGGACATTCCTCATTATGCCTCCTCCCTTTTGCAGTTTAGACACAGCTGACCAGCATTAATAAAATAGAGATGATAAGATTAATGAAATGGACTCTGTGGCAATAAGATACCAAAATGATAACACCTAAGGCCATACTAGGCATAGGTTAAATCATGCACTCCTACACTTTAAAAATAAACCATGTTCTAACTGCCACAAGGTTTTTCTTTTTCTTTAGTAGCTAAACAAGCACTGACCTAGAGATAAGCAAGATGAAACAATTGCATCTCATCGATTGCCAGGCACCGACTAACTGACCCTCCCTGTTCCTCAAGCCATAACTACAGTTTTGATTGGACATGTTAAGTCTTCATCCCAAAATGAACATGAGTTGTATGTAACATACATGTTTATTCAGTCAACCCCCTTTGTGAATCTAGCTCCTCCTGCAAGCTATTTAATATGTATGTTTAGACAACCCATTCAACATAAAGCTCCTGCCCTAATCACTCCTCCTTTGAAGTGCCCGCCTCTGGCTTTGGCCAGAGGCTGCTGCTTAGCTTGCAGGTCATAACTGTCATAAGAAATAAACTTTTTTTTTTAAATTTATAAATTGTGTGATTCCTAAGTTGTCAATATGTTACATATATCACATGGCAAGGGGGACTGTGTGGATGTGATTAAGAGTTGACCTTGAGATGGGCAGAGTATCATAGATTATTCAGGTAGCCCAAACTAATCATTCACATTTACTTTTTTTTTTTTTTTTTTTTAAATATTTTATTGCATTTTAGGTTTTGGGGTACATATGAAGAACATGCAGGATTATTGCATAGGTACATACACGGCAATGTGGTTTGCTGCCTTCCTCCCCATCACCCCTATATCTGACATTTCTCCCCATGTTCTCATTGTTCAATACCTGCCTATGAGTGAGAACATGCGGTGTTTGATTTTCTGTTCTTGTGTGAGTTTGCTGAGAATGATGGTTTCCAGGTTCATCCATGTCCCTACAAAGGACACGAACTCATCGTTTGTTATGGCTGCATAGTATTCCATGGTGTATAGGTGGCACATTTTCCCTGTCCAGTCTATCATCGATGGGCATTTGGGTTGGTTCCAAGTCTTTGCTATTGTAAACAGTGCTGCAATGAACATTCGTCTGCATGTGTCCTTATAACAGAACAATTTATACTCCTTTGGATATATACCCAGTAATGGGATTGCTGGATCAAATGGTATTTCAATTTCTAGATCCTTGAGGAATCGCCACACTGTCCTCCACAATAGTGGAACTAATTTACACTCCCACCAACATGTAAAAGTGTTCCTGTTTCTCCACATTCTCTCCAGCATCTGTTGTCTCCTGATTGTTTTAATGATTGCCATTCTAATGGGCGTGATATGATATCTCAATGTGGTTTTGATTTGCGTTTCTCTAAAGACCAGTGATGATGAGCATTTTTTTTATATGTTTGTTGGCCACATAAATGTCTTCTTTTGAAAAATGTCTGTTTATATCCTTCACCCAGTTTTGAATGGGTTTATTTTTTTCTTGTAAATCTGCATTAGTTCTTTGTAGATTCTGGATAGTAGGCCTTTGTCAGATGGGTAGATTAAAAAATGTGTTTTGATTCTGTTGGTTGCCAGTTCGCTCTAATGGTTGTTTCTTTTGCTGTGCAGAAGCTCTTTAGCTTGCTTAGATCCCATTTGTCTATTTTGGCTTTTGTTACCAGTGCTTTTGGTGTTGTAGTCACGAAGTCCTTGCCTATGCCTATGTCCTGAATGGTTTTGCCTAGGTTTTCGTCTAGGGTTTTTATGGTGTTAGGTCTTATGTTTAAGTCTTTAATCCATCTGGAGTTAATTTTAGTGTAAGGTGTCAGGAAGGGGTCCAGTTTCTGCTTTCTGCACATGGCTAGCCAGTTTTCCCAACACCATTGATTAAACAGGGAATCCTTTCCCCATTGATTGTTTTTGTGAGGTTTGTCAAAGATCAGATGGTTGTAGATGTGTGACGTTGCCTCGGAGGCCTCTGTTCTGTTCCATTGGTCTATATCTTTGTTTTGGTGCCAGTACCATGCTGTTTTGACTACTGTAGCCTTGTAGTATAGTTTGAAGTCAGGTAGCATGATGCCTCCAGCTTTGTTCTTTTGCTTAGAATGGACTTGGCTATGCGGGCTCTCTTTTGGTTCCATATGAAGTTTAAAGTGTTTTTTTCAATTTCTGTGAAGAAGGTCATGGGAAGCTTGATGGGGATTGCATTGAATCTATAAATTACTTTGGGCAGTATGGCCATTTTCACAATATTGATTCTTCCTAACCATGAGCATGGAATATTTCTCCATCTGTTTGTGTCCTCTCTTATTTTGTTGAGCAGTGGTTTGTAGTTCTCCTTGAAGAGGTCCTTTACATTCTTTGTTAGTTGTATTCCTAGGTATTTTATTCTCTTTGTGTTAATTCTGAATGACAATTTGTTCTTGATTTGGCTCTCTTTAAGTCTGTTTTTGGTGTATAGGAATGCTTGTGATTTTTGCACATTGATTTTGTATCCTGAGACTTTGCTGAAGTTGCTTATCAGTTTGAGGAGATTTTGGGCTGAGATGATGGGGTCTTCTAAATATACAATCATGTCGTCTGCAAATACAATTTGACTTCCTCGTTTCCTAATAGAATACCCTTTATTTCTTTTTCTTGCCTGATTGCTCTGGCTAGAACTTCCAATAGTATATTGAATAGGAGTGGTGAGAGAGGGCATCCTCGTCTAGTGCCAGATTTCAAAGGGAATGCTTCCAGTTTTTGCCCATTCAGTATAATATTGGCTGTGGGTCACATTAGCTTTTAAACCTGGAAGATACCTCCTAACTTCCCCGTCAGAAATAGAGCCTCTAGAATCTAAGAATAGCCCTCAACTGGCAGCCAGTAAGAGAATGGAGACATCAGTCCTACAACTGCAAGAAATTGCATCCTGCCAATAGTTGGAATGAGCAAGGAAACTGATTTTTCTCCTAGAGCCTCCCAAAAGGAACACAGCCCTGCTGAGTTCTTGACTTCGGCTTTGTGAGACTTTAAGCAGAGATTCATCTGAGTTCACCTGACTCTGACCTATGGGAACTACAAAATAATAAATTTGTATTTTTAATCCACTAAATTTATGGCAATTTGATATGGCAGTCATAGAAAACCCATGCTCTGAGTAAAACATGGAGCCATTGGATGCTTCTGAGTAGAGGATTATCATGATATGACTGGTGTCTTTTGTCATGTAAATTTCCATGACCTCTTAACACAGTGGTTATCACAATCTCTCATTAAGGTTAAAATCCTTTCAGCTTTGGTAGTAGAGCTGAGTAGTTGATATCCTTGATATCTGATGCTGCATTTTGACAGTTCAAACAGCCTTTTATACTAGATTTCAGCATTAATATGTATTTTTTTTCCAGGAAATCCAGATTGATATGATCTGGAACAATTAAATAAATGTAAAGTTATTTAATTCATTTAGGGAAAAATGACACATTATTTGTAGTAAAGCTAAGTCTGAATTATCTCTGAAGCCAATCCTAACACTCCACTTACTTTTTTCTCTTTTTTCATTTTTCTTCCCACAAACTAAGTCCTTATTAAAGCTAACATTGCCAAAAATTTAGTGAAGAGTAAGACCTGGAACAAGTAAACTTAACAAATATTTATAGAACTCTCCATCCCAAATCCACAAAACATACATTCTTCTCAGTATCACATTACACCTATTTTAAAAGTGACCACATAATTGGAAGTAAATCACTCCTTAGCAATTGCATAGCATTTTACAGGTTTAAGTAAAACACTGGTTGGCTGCTTGTTTGTTATCTTCATCCCTTATTCCTTCCTGTCTCCATTGTTAAGCACAATTATTGGCAAAAAAGAGTTTTTTAATACCCATTTTTAGACTGCATTCTAGCCTGGGCAATAGAACAAGAATCCCATTCTCCCTCTTTCTCTTCCTCTTTCTTTTTCTCTTACATTCTTTTTTTTCTTTCTTTCACTCTCACTTTCCTCTCTTTTTCTTTCTTTCAAAAATAAAAAAATAAAATAAAAAATTTAAAAAAAATTTAAAAAAAAAAAGAAATTGCCATCGGTGTCAAAAACAGTCAAATGTTGGTAGTTTCATATGGTTCAGCCTAATAACTTTCTTACGGGTTTAGTCATATTCATTTTTATGTTTTATGCAATGACATGAATAGTCCTGTGGGGCTAAGTTTTGGTAAACTAAAGCTTTGACCTTGAAGTATTGTTTCTTAACTTCTCTGTGGATTTTGTTGAAGATACATGTACAGAAATGCAATTTGGCAAAATAAGCATCAAGGGGAAGAATAAGTCTTACTACATGCCAGAAGATTTTTCAAGTACCGTTGCCATGTAAAGCTATATGTGTTGCATTTGGAAATGCATGGTTTATCTTTGAAAATAGAATGTAAAATACATGCCTAAGGGGAGTATTTCTAGACTTCTTTTGGTGATGGGCTAATTGAAGTGGTTGACCAAAGAGATGTTAAAACATGATTCTCAAATCAACATTGATTTGTAGTGTGCTTTTGCCCCCTCAGATTAGCGGTAAGAGTCTGTTGATTTTACTTTTAGTTATATATAGTGTTAACACTTAATTAAAATGTGTGAAATTTAAAAATAGTTATATTTTGACTAGATTAAAAGATGCTGTCACTGAGGCCTGGATTTCTTTCTGTTCCTGTATTCTAGCACTGTCCATGGTCATCCAGTTTCCCCTCAGAAGGAGACATGGTTATGACTTGTTTTCTTACCTGGCCTTGGACAACAGATTCACCCAAACACATTATATTCCTTGCTACAGGTGATTATGTTCCTGCTCTGGAATTTTTACGTTAACCTTATTTTAAGTCTTCCAACAAATGCTGATGAAAAAAAATAGACAAAACTTTGGTTTTTTTAAAAATGCTAGAACAGTGAGGTGGTGTTTAAAACAGTTTGAAAGTACACTGTTCATGGTGTTCATGGTGTTTATTTGGTAGACTTACAGGTTAATTTAATTATGAAAGGAAGAGGTTCTCCCTGGGAAATATTTGGATGGTTTTGATGATGGAATTAAATAATTTCTCATTTGTCCTAAGTTATTTTACTCATCAAACTAAAAACAAAGCACTGTTTAACTTGTTTATGCCTCAGGATTAATAAATAGGTGATACTTCTCTTAGCAGAGGCATCTTGTTACATTCTTTGACTTGCCTGTGATGCCTTGTAGATGAGTGAAAATGATAAATTGTTTTAATAAGATATCATTTTTCTTCATAAGATAAAAATTTAAAAACATCATTTAGGATTAAAAAAAAACCCCAAAACCATAAACAACCCTATATAAACACATTGTTCTTTCTGTTCTGCTTTTACTCCTTGTGCTTATTTGAAATGAGACTGATACAATAGAACTTTGGTTTGACAGGGAGTATACAGACTTTATATTAGGATGGTACAAAAGTAATTGCAGTTTTTGCCATTACTTTCAGTGGCAAAATATGTGGCTGAGTATGATAATGGCATTGAAATATTTCTACATTTTGATTAGTTAAGGGTATAAATAGTTTGCATGGCTTTAGAGCTTGTAAGTATTGTTAGACAACTATCATGATGGTTACAGGTTATATAGTTTCCTAATGTCTCCAAACTGCTCCAGGTATCTGGGATAGTCTGAGAATAATAATAATCTTTCTTATTATGAACGACCAGTTCATTTAGCACTTTATAGTAGTGGTTTTCATTTTTTAGATTTTGTCACTTGCCAACACAAATACCTCTTTTGGAATTCAGTGGCTACTTTCTGGTTCCCCTGGAGGACCATGAATTAATATGGCCTAAAATCACATTTTAAGAATATCATGTAATACATACTAAATCCAGTTTAAGAAGTTTGACTAAAGCAAACAATCTAAACAATTTAAAATGACTTTGAGTCAATCCCAAATCACATGTGTATTTACCTATCAATATTCTGCATGTCAATGAAAAAGGAATGTGTCTTAAAGAAGACATGAGCAAAGTAAGGGAAGAGGAGACTGATTTCATGTGCTAATTGCACATGTATGAAAAAATGCATAAGGAAGTCTTTGTGGAGGCAATGGTAATTTGGAGTTGCCTTGTTAGATCACTTATGGTCATGTAGAGATAGGGGAGGGAAGTCAGATGGAATGACACTGCGGATATTCTTAGTGTACTTTCATATTTGCTTTTAAATTTCAGCATATTTTGAATAAGAAGTACACTTAAGCGTAATATCCAAGGTATCTATGAAGAAAGTAGAGATCAGATAACAATAACTTTGTGCTTCATGTCCTCTACCCAGGCCACCCGACGGCCCCATTACATCACAACTCTTGCCACAATCCCTTTTGTTCTCCTCGGGACCCCAGTTTGTGTAGCTAGCCCCTCGTGCATCGACCAGCCACTCACTCCCTGGCAAGAAGGCCTGCTGCATTTTCCTCATCATAGCTTCTTTATTTGGATTTTTTTTCTCTCTCTGCCTAAGTGTGTTCACTTCATAGCACAGCCTCCCTTCCACCAAATAGACACAGAGGGGAGACCAGGTCTTGGGTGCAATTACATGGATTATTTGGGTATGAGAATATGGAAAACAAAACTAAACTAACCTTTGGGAATATGTGTATCCCAGATATTTGCCCCTTTTTCCTCTACCTCATGTTTTCATTATTAATTTGGTTTAAAAATGAGGATTCTCCCCATATCTCTTGAGTTAATTACAATGCTCTGAGTTTCTGTAAAAATGTCAGATTGTGTGGGACCAGTCAGTTATTGGCATAACTTGGTTAATGTAACCCTAGACAAGTAACTGTATGGATTTCCACCTTATTATGGCCACTGCTATCTTTGGCCACTGCTGTCTTTGAAAGTTCAGGCAGTGGGAAAAGAGCTGTGGGGACAGGTTCAAAGAGTTGAAACTATGTTGAAAAAGCTGCCTGCCAAAAACCAATGAAGTCTTAAAACTAAATAGTTTTTTAAGTTCAAAAAATATTAACATAAATTGTTGAAGAGACTTGAGTCCAATGGGGGATCAAGTGTATGTGAAATTGCATTTTTTAAAGTTATTCTTTTCCAGTAGACCATAACAAAAAATTACATAAAACCACAAGAGTGGGTGTCTCACTGCCTTCCTCAAATTTGGGCTCATTTTTTAACAAAACAGAATAAAAAGAGTTGAACTAAGTTAGAATGCTGAAATGGTGAGAGTGGGTGGAAAGATGAAAGGCACTTTAGTTCAAACAGACTCTAATGGAGAAATCAAAAACTGATAATAAGACCACCCAGCTGACCTGATTTACCTACTCAGGATCTTTCTGAAAGCCTCTCAGTTCTGTGTTGTACATCTTTTAGGCTAGTAATAATATCATTAAAGTACAGAAACAAAATGTCTCACATATGTTACAGGAACATCCAGAAAAATGAACAGCATATTTTCCACTTAAATCTTTTAGTACTTCTCTTTCCAGTTGTTTCTTTAATCATTTGACATTTCCACTTTTTAAAAAGAAAAAGCATCAACATATCAGCAGCTTAAGCTCTCAAAAAGTTAATTTCTCTGAACTTGTAAGAACTTTGTAGTTTCAATAGCTATTAATCTAATGAGTTCAAATTACTATAGTTTTTTTTACAAATAAATCTGCAGTTGACAATACTGCTTATCTCTCATTGTTGGGAGATGTTTAGTATCGTGAGTACAGATCTGGGAGTAGTTTAGCGTGCTACCTTAGTGAAGATACATGGCATTTCAAACAGTAGCTTTCTTGTTAGTCCTGTGCATCTACATGGATGCTTTCCTCCCCTGTTTAAATCGCCTACTCAAGCTTCTCTTCGAATCCAGAAAAAAAAAAGTATTGAGTTTATAGATGATTTGCTTTTTACTTAACCTTTGCTTAGTGAAGACAAGAAGATAAAAGCATAGCAATCTTATGAGACACAGAAGAAAGTATCATATTTTCTTTAAATAAATTTTATCTCTTCAGAGAAATTATTTAAATAGTCACAGCCAGTGTTTATGCCTGTTTTTCATCTAATCACATTATTGGTTACATAAACCTATTGTCACACGTTTGATTTTCTCCTACCTGTATTTGTTGAAAGATTCCCTATGTGCTTGCTGTTGGCTGCTCTTTAAAAGACATTACTTTGTCATCCTGGCGTGTTCTTCTGTCAGAACTTCAGGGATGCTGTCAGTGGTGATTCCAGGAGGGGTAAAAACAGTTCACTACTTCCCGAGCTTTTTTGGGGTTGTTTTTGAACTTTATATTTTTATACAAAGCTCTGCTGAATCATATGCTGGCTACCGAATGATGGTCTGCCTTCTGATTCATTTCCAGGAGAGAATATCTGTTCTTTTCCAGCAGTCAGTGACTTTTTGAGACGCAGATGGGAATTGGGGAATTTCATTTGTTTGATCCCATGTGTAAATGCAAGAATGGAATGACACCTTGGCATAAACGTTTGCATTAGAATAGCTCAAATAAAAGTTCTTCAGTAGTTTTAATTAATAAATCTAAATGATATGTACATTTTAGAAGGGAAAATTACTTCCTATCTACCTACTAACTAGCTATGTTAGGGAATTCCACAGAAGGATGGTTTCTTATGCCATTGCTCTGGGATCAGCGTTTTTTTTGTTTTGTTTTTGCTTGTTTGTTTTTGTTTTTTAGTATACAATTATGTGACTTTTTTGTAGTTTTATGGATTTTCATTCTGCATTACTCCTTTTAAAAATTGACTTCACTTTATGTTTATTCTTATCAAAAATCAGAGAAGCATAACTTTCTTTTTCCATAAAGAGAAAAAAGACACTTTCAAATCATTAATTGTTTTTTAATTCACATGCTTTATCCTAATTATTTGACAGTTTACACATGTATGATCATTCATTTTTCTTCTTGTTCCTTTGTTGCCCCCAACTTAAAATATACCATGCCTTATAGAATGTCTTAAATGTTGCAGACTTTTTTCACCATTGTAGCTATCTGTCAGATGTCCTGGATATCATGTGAATAATTTGCCAACTTATTGACTATATATGATGTAGCTATAGCCTGTAATTTTCTTTATGTTCGCTGGAGTACACACAACACTGATGTCATCTTTTTCCCCTTTTCTGTTAGATTCGAAAGTATATGTGCAGGTTTGTTAACATGGGTATAATGCATAATTGTGACTTTGGGGCTTTTAGTGAACCTATCACCCAAATAGTGAACATTGTACCAAGTAGGTCGTTTTTCAACATGTGCTTCTCCCCAGCCCCCACCTTTTGGAGTCCAGTATCTATTATTTCCATCTTTATGTCCATTTGTACTTCACTTATAAGTGAGAACATGTGACAGTTAGCTTTATATCACTTAGGGTAATGGCTTCTAGCTCCATCCATGTTGTTGCAAAGGACACAATTTCATTACTTTTTATGGCCACGTAGTATTCCACAGTGTATATGCATTTCCTTTTCTCCACATCCTCTCTAACATCTGTTATCTGTTGGCTTTTTTATAATAGCTATTCTGATTGGTGTGAGATGGCATCTCACTGTGGTTTTAATTTGCATTTCTCTAGTGACTAGTGATGTTGACCATTTTCCAAATGTTTGTTGGTCACTTGTATGTCTTATTTTGAAAAGTGTCTGTTCATATCCCTTTGTCTACTTTTTAATGGAATTATTTGTTTTTTTCTTGTTGATTTGTTTAACTTCTTTACAGATTCTAGATATTAGTCCTTTATCAGATGTATAGTTTGCAAATATTTTCTCCCATTCTGTAGATTGTCTGTTTGCTCTGTTGATTATTTCTTTTCCTGTGCAGAAACTCTTTAGTTTAATTAAGTACTGTTTGTCAACTTTTAGTTTTGTTGCATTTGTTGTGGTGGTCTTAGTCATAAATTCTTTGCCTAGGCCAATGTCCAGAAGAGTTTTCCCTAGATTTTCTTCTAGTATAATATTTATAGTTTGAGGTCTTATAGTTAAGCTTTTAATCTATCTTCAGTTAATTTTTGTATATGGTAAGAAATAGGGGCCCAGCTTTATTCTGTATGTGGATAGCTAGCTTTCCCGGCACTATTTCTTGAATAGGGTATCGAAACTCATTCTATGAAACTAGTTATCAGGGTGATACTAGTTTCATAGAATGAGTTTGGGAGGAATTCCTCCTCCTCAATTTTAAAAAATATATTTTTGTTAGTAAGATTGATACCAGCTCTTTGTACATATAGTAGAATTCAGCTGTGAATTCCTCTGATCCTGGGTTTGTTGTTGTTGTTGTTTGTTTGTTTTGGTTGATAGACCTCAGGATTTTAATTTTCTCTTGGTTCAGTCTGGGAGGTTGTATGTTTCTGGAAATTTGTTTGTTTCCTCTAAGTTCTCTAGTTTGTGTCCATAGAGATATTTGTAGTAGTTTCTGATGATCTTTTCTATTTCTATGGTATCAATTGTAATGTTACCCTTATCATTTCTGACTGTGCTTATTTGAATCCTCTCTTTTTTATTAATGTTTAATTAGAAGTCTAACAATTTTGTTTATCTTCTTAAAGAACCACCTTTTTACATTGTTGATCCCTATGATATTTTAGCCTCAATTGCATTTAGTTCTGCTCTAATCTTTATTTCTTTTCTTCTGCTAGCTTTGAGTTTGGTTTGTTCTTGTTTTTATAGTTTGTTAGATACATCATTAGGTTGTTAATTTGATATCTTTTTGTCTTTTTTATTTATAAATTTAGTGCTATGAACTTTCCTCTTAACAGTACTTTTGCTATATCCTAGAAGTTTTGGTATGTTTTGTCTCTATATCCATTTTTTCCCCTTTTTTTAAAAATTTCTCCCTCAATTTTATTTTTTTTATTTTTTTTTTATTTTTTGAAAGAAAAAGAGAGGAAAGAGAGAGTGAAAGAAAGAAAAAAAAGAATGTGCGAGAGAAAGAAAGAAGAAGAGAAAGAGGGAGAGATAACGGGATTCTTGTTCTATTGCCCAGGCTAGAATGCAGTCTAAAAATGGGTATTAAAAACCTCTATTATGCCAATAACTGTGCTTAACAATGGAGACAGGAAGGAATAAGAGATGAAAATAACAAACAAGCAGCCAACCAATATTTTATTTAAACTTGTGAAATGCTATGCAATTGCTGAGGAGTGATTTATTTCCAATTATGCGGTCACTTTTAAAACAGGTGTAATATGATACTGAGAAAAATGTATGTTTTGTGGATTTG
>CAUYLG010011943.1:0-17484 GCA_963573385.1 Cacajao melanocephalus
TGGGCTGCTGTGGGCTCCGCCCAGCTGCCGTGTGAACTTCCTTGCAGTCCTGTTTATATGGGTGTAGTTAGAACTGCCTCGGCAGTGACGGTTCACCTCTGTAATGGCGGACTCTCTGTAATGGCGGGTTGCCTTGGCAACAGCAGGTTGCCTTGGTAATGGCGAGTTGCCTTTGTAACGGCAAGCTGCCTCAGCAATGGCGGACTGCCTCCGTAGTGGTGGAGTGCCTCGGTAATGGCGGACGCCCCTCCCCCACAAAGCTGGACTGACCCGGGTTCAGCTGTGCTTGCTGTGAAACTCTCAACCCTGAGCGTTTCCAATTGCTGTTTTTCTTTTTGTGGGGGTGGGACCAGCTAAGCCTGATCACCTGGCTCCCTGGCTCAGAGCCTTTTTTGTTTAGTTGAACGATCGACTCTCTCCCAGGTGTTCCAGTCGCCGGATGAAAGGGCACCGGGATCTGCGTGATTTCCCGTGCGGCGACCCACTGCGCCGGCTGAAACAGCGGCGCTGATATTCGTGGCGCTTTTTTGCCCGGGAATCTCCTGGCCTGGCTCCCTGTTTCAGACCCCTTTTTAATCGGATGAATGGGCGAGTCTGCCTTCCCGAAGCTCTGCTTGCCAGCTAGAAGGGAGACCCAGACTAGTGTATTTTGTACCGAGAACTGCCACGCCGGCAAAACCGCCGCGCCAGCCGAAAGAGCCGCGCTGGCGACCCTTAGGGCTCCTCTGCCTGGGAATCTCCCAGTCTGTGGGCAATAAAAATCCATCTGGAAATGCGGCGTCCACTCACCCTCTGTGCTTTCACTGGGAGCTGCAATCCTGAGCTGTTCCTAATCAGCCATCTTGGATCCAACAGGTAATTTTCAAATACAGACATTTTCTTATTGTATTTAACGCTTTAATGTTATATTTGTACAATTGATGTATATTTTTATCATTAAGGAAATGCCTGTGAAAATGAATAACATCATACACATGTAACAGTTGTAATTTCAAGGATCATTTATCCTTGAGATTTGGGTTTTTATTATCTTGCATTTAATGCAAATTTAAAATAGTGTCTGTGAGGGATCACTTTGGTTAGTATAACCACTTACATTCCCCCACATACCTTTATTTTAGGATTAGTAGCTGCCTTATTTCAAGTATATAAAATCCAAGCACTTTGAAAGGTCGAGGCAGGCAGATCACCTGAGGTCAAGAGTTCAAGACCAGCCTGGCCAACATGGTGAAACCCCGACTCTACTAAAAATACAAAATATTAGCTGAGTGTGGCCATGGGTGCCTGTAATATCAGCTACTCGGGAGGGTGAGGCAGGAGAATCACTTGAACTAGTTATACGTAAGCACCATATAACTAACCCCCCTAAAGTCACAACCTCAAGGCAGAGGTTGCAGTGAGCTGAGATCGTGCCATTGCACTCCAGCCTGGGCAACAAGAGCAAAATTTCTTCTTAAATAATAATAATAATGATAATAATAATTTTTAATCTTCATCTTTTTATCTAGGAAGCAAAAGAATTTTAGGGTAAAAAACCATCATTGGATAGCCAGTTTAATAATATTAACTATATATTTGTAAGTAAAAATCAGGAGCAAATTTTGTAAGAGATTGTACATTGAAAAGTGTTAGAAATTGGAGCGAATAACCATGACTTTTAATTCTAATTCTGCCACATTCCAGCATTGTGGGAACAGCGAATTATTCTTTGAATTTATTTTTTTTAAATCTGTAAGAATTAAAAAATAGCCTCATTAAAAACTCACATATTTTTGTAGGAAATAAATGAAATGTGTATACAGACATACTAATGAACCACAAAATGCCATGTACATCTATATTAGTATGTGGACCAAAAGATAAGCACTCTTGATTATTTAGAAATTAGATAGATATCATTTTACTCTGAGAACTACATCATCAAACCAGTATGTCACAGGACACCTCAGCAAAGTCACCAAACAGACACAAGGACTCCTTTTAGACAAGAGAAAAACCAAGTAAAAAATAACATAAAATAATTAAAAATAACATGGTAAAAAAAAAAATCTAAAAGGATATTGTTAGTAAAAGACATTTTTAAAATCCACTTAACAACTGTAAAACACCCATATGACTCCAGGTTGATAGTTTACCATTACCTTTAAATTCAATTAGTATTTAATTAAAAATGATTTTACTTTCCTACACCTTGGCAGCTCAGTTTTCTTCCCCAGATTCAGGGTTTCTTGGGAGGAAGAGGGCTATTTCAAATATTTTTAATTCTGAATTCTCAATTCTGCTTGTGGTGCTTTAACCATCCTTCTTTATCACTAAAAAGCCCTTCTTTAGTTTCTCTACCTTCCAGAAGTTTTTGGGGAACAGGTGGTATCGGGTTACTTGAGTAAGTTCTTTCGTGGTGACTTATGAGATTTTGGTGCACCCATCACCTGAGTAATTTACACTATACCCAGTTTGTAGTCTTTTATCCCTCACTCCTCTCGCATCCTTTCCCCCAAGTTCCCACAGTTCATTATGTCCTTCTTATGCTTTACATACTCAAAGCTTAGGTCTCACATATCGGTGAGAACACATGATGTTTGGTTTTCCATTCCTCAGTTACTTCACTTAGAATAACGGCCTCCAGTTTCATCCAGGTTGTTGCGAATGTCATTATTTTATTCCATCTTATGGCCAAATAGTATGCCATTGCGTACTTTATCCACTCGTTCACTGATGGACATTTGGGGTGGTTCCATATTTTTGCAATTGCGATTTGTGCTGTTATAAACGTGTGTGCAAGTATCTTTTTTGTATAACGACTTCCTCTGGGTACATACCCAGTAGTGGATTTAGTGGATTGCTGGGCTTAAAAGAACTAAATGTAGAACTACCATTTGATCCAGCAATCCCACTTTTGCCCATTTTAAACAGATTGACTTTTTAATATAGAGTTGCTTGAGCTTCTTGCAAAATCTGTTTATGTCTTTGTCAGATGAGCAGTTTGCAAGTGTTTTCTCTCATTCTGTGGGTTGTCTCTTTGCTTTGTTGATTTTATCTGTTGCTGTGCAAAAGCATTTGAAGTTGATATGATCCCATTTGCTCATTTTTGCTTTGGTTTTCTGTGCTTGTGGGATATTACTCAAGAAAATTTTTGCCCAGACTAAGTCCTGGAGAGTTTCCTCAATGTTTCCTTGTAGTAGTTTCAGAGTTTGAGGTTTTAGACTTAAGTCTTTAATGCATTTTGATTTGATGTTTTATATACGGCAAGTGATAGGGGTCTAGTTTCATTCTGCCTATGGCTATCCAGTTTTCTCAGCACCATTTATTGAAGAAACTGTCCTTTCCCCAACGTGTGTTTTTGGCACCTTTATCAAAAATTACCTCACCGTAGATTACAGATTTATTTCTAGATTCTCTATTCTGTTCCACTCTTCTTTGTGTCTGTTACTATGCCAGTACCATGTCATTTTGGTAAGTACAGCTCTGTAGTATAATTTCAAGTCAGATAATGTGATTCCTCCAGTTTTGTTCTTTTTGCTTAGGACAGCTTTGGCTATTTTGGGACTTTTGTGGTTCTATACAAATTTTAGAATTTTTTTTCTGATGCTGTGAAGAATGTCATTGGGATTTTAATAGAGAGTGCATTGAATCTGTAGATTGCTTTAGGTAGTATGGACATTTTAACAATATTGATTATTTAAGTCTATGAACATGAAAATTTTTTATTTTTATTTTTTGGTGTCCTCTTCAAGTTTTTGCATTGACATTATATAGTTTTCATTGCAGAGATCTTTCTTTAATTTAATTTGCTCCTAAGAATTTTATTTTATCTGTATGTATTGTAAAAGGTAATGCTCTTCTCTTGATTTCATTTTCAGATTCTTTACTGCTGGCAGATATAAATGCTACTGATTTTTGTATATTGATTTTGCATTCTGCAACTTGACTGAATTTCTTTATCTGTTCTAATGCTTTTTTTTTTTTGGGTAGAGTTTTTAGGTTTTTTTAAATGTAAGCTCATATCAACTGCAAACACAAATACTATGAATCCTTTTTTTCCCCCCAATTTGAATTCCCTTTATTTCTTCCTCTCATCTGATTACTGTAGCTGTTACTGGTTAAAGGTGTCCAGGTTCTTGGTGTTTTGAACAAAGAATTGGACAGATTACGCAAAGCAAGGAAAAAATGAAGCAACAAAAGCAGTGATTTATTGAAAATAAAAGTATACTCCACTCCCTGAGTAACCTGCTCAAGGGCCCTGATTACAGAATTTTCTCAGGTTTCAATATCCTCTAGTGGTTTCCTATTAGTTACTTGGTATATGCCCTGTGTAAATAAAGAGGATAAATTTATGTTACTGAGTCATTTACTCCGTATAAGCTCTATGTGAATGGAGAGGATGAAGTGAAATTAAAAAGTGTAAATGGAGAGGATGTTACTCAATGTGAGTGGCTTATGTAATGGGGGGGTTAAAGTGAAATTACAAAGCCATTTATATTCCTGTCATTGCTGAAATGTTTCCATTTAATTTAGTTCTAGGAAGTCATGATGAATTGGCCTTATGTTCTCTGCCTCTAGATCCTATTTTTCTCCTTCGTAGCTAGGACTTCCAGTGCTATGATGAATAAAAGTGATGAAAATGGGCATTCTTGCGTTCCAGGTGTAAGAGGAAAGGCGTTCAGGTTTTCCCTATTCAGTAGTACTACCTATGGGTCTATCATATATGGCTTTTATTATGTCGAAGTATGTTCCTTCTATACTCAGTTTTTGAGGATTTTTATTGTGAAAGGATGTTGAATTTTATCACTGCTTTTTCAGCATGAATTGAAATGATTATATGATTTTTGTTCTTCATCCTGTTCATTTGCTCTTTTATGTTGATTCTCATATGTTGAATTAAACTTGGATCCCTGGGATAAATCCCACCTAGTCATGATGAGTGATCTTTTGTTATTGTGTTATTGAATTCATTTCTCCAGTATTTTGTTGAGGATTTTTGAATCAATATTCATCAGTGATATTGGACTCTAGTTTTGTTTTTTTGATGTGTCTCTGTCTGGTTTTGATACAAGGGTAATTCTGGCTTTGTAGAATGAGTTTGGAAGTATTCCCTCCTCCTCTATTTTTCAGAACATTTTGAGTAGAATTGTTACTAGTTTTTCTTTAAATGTTTGGTAGAATTCAGTGGTGAAGCCATCAGATCCCAGGCATTTCTTTGCTATGAGACTTTTTATTTTGGCTTTATTTTGTTACTGGTTGTTCTGTTCAAATGTTGGATTTCTTCATGGTGCAGTCTTGGTGGTTTGTATTTCTCTAGGGATTTGTCTGTTTCTTCTAGATTTTTCAATTTATTGACATTTGGTTGCTCATAGTAGCCAATAAAAATCCTTTGACTTTCTGTAGTATTGGTTGTAATATCTCCTTTTCATCTCTGATTTTTTTATTTGGGTCCTTTCTTTTTTTTTCTAATGAGTCTGGCTAAAGGTTTGTCAATTTGGTTTAACTTGTCAAAAAACCAGATTTTTGTTTTGTTGATCTTTTGTATTGTTTTCTTCATTTCAAATTTATTTATTTCTGCTCTGATCTTCATTATTTCTTTTCTTCTACTAATTTTGAATTTGGTTCGTTTTTACTTTTTTAGTTCTTTAAGATTCATCATTAGATTGTTTATTTGAAGTTTTTCTTTCTTTTTTTTTTTTGGTGTACATGCTTATAGCTGTCAACTTCCCATTTACTGCTACTTTCGCTGTAGCTCATAGGTTTCAGTATGTTGTGTTCATTATCATTTGTTTCAAGAAATTATTCAGATTTCTTTCTAATTTCTTCTTTGAACCACTGGTCATTCAGGAGCATATTACTTAATTTCCATGTGTTTGTATAGTTTCCCAAATTCCTGTTGCTGTTAATTCCTACTTTTATTCAGTTATGATCAAAGAAGATACTGGATATTAGTTCATTTTTTTGAAAGTTTAATAACGTGTTTTGTGACGGAACATATCTAACTTGGAAACAATCCATGTGCTTAGGAAAAAAAGAATTGTATTTTGCGGTAATGGAATAAAACATTCTATAAATACCTATTAGGTCTACTTGGTCTACACTACAGTAATTCCAATGTTTCTTTGTTGATTTTCTTTTTGGAAGATCTATTCAATGCTGAAAGTGTAGTGTCAGAGTCATCAGCTATTATTGTATTGGGCTCTGTCTCTCTCTAGCTCTAATAATTGCTTTATGTATCTTGGTGTCCCAGTGTTAATGCATATGTATTATTATACCCTTTTGCTGAATTGACTCCTTTATTACCATATAAGGAGTCTATCTCTTATAGTTTTATCTTGAAGTCTATTTTGTCTGGTATAAATATAGCTATTCCTCCTTTTTTTCTTGGTTTCCATTGGCATGGAATATCTTTTTCCATTTCTTTATTTTCAGGCTATATGTGTCTTTATTGGTGAAGTGTGTTTCTTGCAGGCAAAGATCACTTAGTCTTGTATTTTTTAATACATTCAGCCATTTTTTTTTTTGAGACTTGATTTCACTCTTGTCACCCAGGCTGGAGTGCAATGGCAGGATCTCAGCTCACTGCAACCTGAGCCTCTACTGTTAAATTGAATCTCTTGCCTCAGCCTCCCAAGTAGCTGGGATCACAGGTACCTGCCACCCTACCTGGCTAATTTTTGTATTTTTAGTATAGACAGGAGTTTTACCAGGTTGGGCCAGCTGTTCTCAAAGTCCTGACATCTGGTGATCCACCCATCCAAAAGTGCTGGGATTATAGGCATGAGTCACCAACAGTGCCTGGCCCATTCAGTGTTTTTTAATTGGAGAGTTTAGTCCATTTACATTCATTTACATCTGTTTACATTCAGTATTTTTATTGATAAGTAAAGACTCCTGCCATTTTATTTTCTGCTTGTTTCGTGTTTTTCTCCTCTTTCTTTTCTCCCTTCCAGTCTTCCTTTTAGTGAAGGTAACTTTTCATTGGTGGTATGATTTAATTTCTCACTTTTTATTTTGTTTGCATCCATTGTATATTTTTGATCTGATATTACCATGAGGCTTACAAATACTATCTTATAACCCATTATTTTAAGCTGATAAACAACTTAAAACTGCTTATCAAACTAACAAGCAAAAAGAAAACTAATACTCTGTAATTTAACATCGTCCCCCTGCTTTTTTAATTTTTCATTGTTTCTATTTATATCTTATTTTACTCTCTGTGGATGGAAAAGTTGATGTAGTTATTATTTTTAATTAGTTCATCTTTTATTCTTTCAACTTAATATATGACTGGTTTACTCACCAGAATTACAGTGTTATAATATTCTGTGTTTTCTGTGTATTTACAATTATCGGTGAGTTTTATACTTTCAGATGATTCCTAATTATTCATTTACATGCTTTTATTCTAATTGAGGTACTCACATTAGTATCTCTTATAGAATAGGTCTGGTGTTGATGAAATTCCTCACTTTGTGTTTATTTGGGGAAGTATTTCTTCTTCATGTTTGAAGGCTATTTTCACAGGATATACTATTCTAGGGTAAAAGATTTTTTCTTCAGCACTTTCAATATGTCATGCCATTCTGTCCTGGTCTGTAGAGTTTCCACTGAAAAGTCTGCTGCAAGAAATATAGGAGTTTCCTTGTATGTAATGTGTTTCTTCTCGCTTGCTGTTTTTAAGGTCCTTTCTTTAGTCTTAATCTTTGGGAGTTTGCTTATATAATGCCTTGAGGTAGTCTTGTTTGGGTTAAATCTATTTGGTGTTCTATAACCTTCTTGTACTTAGATAGTAATACATTGTATTAGGCTTAGGAAGTTTTCTGTTATGATTCCTTTGAATACACTTTCTACCACTCTCTCTCTACTTCCTCTTTAATGCTAGTAACTCTTTAATTTGCCCTTTGAAGCTATATTCTAAACATTGTAAGTGTGCTTTATTTGTTTTCTTTCTTACTTTCCTTTGTCTCCCCTGCCTGTGTATTTTGAAATAGCTTATCTTCAAGCTCAGTCATTCTGTTTGATCCATTCTGCAGTTGCGAGACTGATGCATTCATCAGTTTGTCAATTGCGTTTTTCAGCTCTAAAATTTCTGTTTGATTTATTTTAATTATTTCAATGTCTTTGTTGAATATATGTGGTAGAATTCTGAGGTCCTTCTATATGTTATTTTGAATTTCTTTGAGCTTCCTCAAAACAGCTATTTTGAATTCTCTATCTGAAATGTCACACAACTCTGTTTTCCCAAGATTGGTCACTGGTGCTTTATTTAGTTCATTTGATGACCTCATATTTTTCTGGATGGTCTTGATGTTTGCTGAGGGTCATTGGTGTCTGGGCATTGAAGAGTGAGATATTTACTACAGTCTTCATGGTCTGGGTTTGTTTGTAGCCATACTTCTTGGGAAGGCTTTCCAGGGATTCAAAAGGACTGGAGTGTTTTTGATCTAAGCCATATGTGTATTAGAGGGCACCCCAAGCCAAGTTACACTGTGGTTCTTGTAGACTCATAGAATTACCACCCTGATGGTGTTAGCTATGATGTGGAAGAATTATTTAAATTACCAGGTAGTGACTCTTGCTCTCTTTCCTTTCTCCTAAACAAATGGAGCCTCTCTCTCTCTCCAGGTGATGAGCCACCTGGAGCTGGGGGTGGGGTGACACAGTATCCCTGAGGCCACCACCACTGAGACTGCTCTGGGTCACACCTGAAGCCAGGAGATCATTGGTCTCACTTAAGGGTAATGTAACCACAACCTGGTTACTGTGTATGTTCACTCAAGGCTCTAGGGCTCTCCAATAAGAAGGAGATTAAACCAGCCAGGCTTATGTCCTTCTCTTCAACATGCTGAGTTCCTCTAGGCCTTAGGTCAGTCCAGAGATGCCTTCTAGGAGCCAGGGACCGGAGGCAAAAACTTTAGATATCTACGTGGTGTTCTATTCTACTGCAGCTTAGCTGACATTCAAACCATGAGATACAGTCTTTTTCACTCTTCCCTCCCCTTTCCACAAGCAGAGGATTCTCACCCCATGGCCACCATCACCACAGGCCAATGGGGGGCACTGCCAGGGTACCACTGATGTTCACTTAAAACCCAAGGACTCTTCAGTCAGCATTTGGTGAAGGCTGACAAGCCTGGGACTCACCCTTCCAGGGAATGGGATCTCCTGTGGCCCAGGCAAGGTCCAGAAATGCTGTCCAAGAAAAAAGGCGGGTGATCAGAGACCCCAAGGTCCTGCTCGGTGCTCTACCTCACTGTGACCAAGCTGGTACCTCAGGGGCAAGACAAAATCCTCTTTTTCCTTGTTTGCTTTTCTTAAGCAGAAGGGGTCTTTCCCCATTGCCACTACAGCTGGGAGTGTGCCGGGTCTCACCTTAGGCAGGCAAGTCTCAGCATCTCACCAAAGGCCCATGACATGCTACCTGGGTATTGCTGCTGGTTATTCAGGACCCAGGGGTTCTTTAGTCAGCAGGTGATGGAGCATGTCAGGACTGGGTCCTTCTCTTTAACAAAGTGGGTTCCCTTCTGGCCCAGGATGTCTCTAGAAATGTCATCTGGGAGCTAGGGAATGGACCTCTTGACTCTGCCCAGTGCCCTATTTTCCTGTGGCTGAGCTGGTAACCAGGATACAAAACAAAGTCCTCTTTCCTCCTCCCATTCCTTTCCTCAAGTGGAAGGAGAGGGTGGCTTTTCAACCTGAGATCTGTGCTGCCTGGGGTTGGAGAATTGGTGGCACAAGCACTCCCTTTGTCACCCTGACTGTTGTCTCAGTAAGTCACATACACCCCAAGTCCACTGGCTCTGAGCAAAGTTCAGCACGAGGGCTTGCCTATGATTGGCAGTCTTTGTGGCTTAGATTTCCTTTTAAGTTTTTTAAAACCCCAGGCACTTTAGCTGACTTAGTTTCTGCTCAGGGTTGCAGGAACTCAATTTTTGACCACTAGGTTGGGTGATTCCCTCTGGCTAGAGCTGGTCAAAGTGCTCCCTCTGTAGGCAAGTGTCGGCTGAGTTCAGTCCAGTTTGGCTTTCTGCTCTGACAGGGCAGCGCTGAATTAGTGCAGGGTCCAACAATCACTGCACTCTTCTTCCCCCAAAATGCAGAAATTCTCTGCACCACATGGCTGCTGTTGGGGGATGAGGGAGGGGTGACATTCGAAATTCAAGCCTGTCTTTCCCATCTCTTTAGTGCCAGTTTCAGCAATTGAAAGATAAAACCAGATACTGTTAGTTAGTACTTACCTGATTTTTGGTTCTTATGAAGGTGCTTGTTTTGTCGAATGTGGTGTTCCCGCAGGAAGGGCCAGTGGTAGAGCCTTCTATTCAGCCATGTTGCTCTGGCTCCTCATTACATCATTCTTATTTTTTATTTTGCTTTTACCTCTTCATGCCTTATCTCCTACTACCTATGAATTTACTCTCATTTTAATTATATTATATTTGTAAATTTGATACTTAGCTAGTACATTTTCATTCTGTTGTTTTCTAATAGAATTATTTAATATGCTCATTTCCTGTAAGAAATATTTTATCAATTAACTTTTACTTTAATCCCTTAATTATTATTCTATAATACATATATTCTGGCTGCTATCTGATTTATATGGGGGCCCATAATTATTTGAAACATTATCTCATGGTCTCTTTAACATATGTCTCTCTTATTTCCTGCTTGGAAAACATAGATTTAATAATTTTGGTTAGAGAATAAGAACTACATAGTTATCTATAATTTGGTATTTTGATTATTTATTTGAATCAGTATATAATTATATTTTCTACATGTTTCATGTATTTTTACAGTAGATATACACTCTTTCATTATAATATTTCAACTAATATTTGGATAATAATGAATGAATGGTTACATGGATAAATGAATTCATGAGCTAGATGTCATAGAAATAAAAAAATTCAGAGTTAAAATTCTGAATAGATAATAGTTATCCAGTTGAGTTTTTTAAAAAATCACTTGTTTGTTTTTATTTTGTTGGGTTCAAATTGATTTTAACATGTAAACTTGATATTGTAAGCATGAGATATCTCTCAGATATCAAAGTATAGATAATATATAGGCAAAGAATCTGTAAGTATGAAAGTCAAGAGTAAAACTGGATTAAAATATAAAATTAAGCATCATTAGCCAATAAATAGCAGGACTCAGTGAAATCATGTATAGTTTATATAAGCTCTTAATCAGTATTTTTAAACAATGTATTAATTGGTGGTTTGTCGTGAGTTCTGAAAAGGAAAGTGAAGAAGAGTTTGAACTAAGTCCTGAAAGTGTCCAATATTAAAAGTCAGGTGGAAAAGGAGAAGGCTGTGCAGAAAATTAAGAATGAGTGTTGACATGAGAAGAGGAAAACCATGAAAACAGGAGAATGTCAGAAAGGGAAGAGAAAAAGGTGTTTCTAAAAGGACTGAATCCTAAATTACAGAACTCTCTAAGATGTTAAATTTTAAAAAAGACTGAAATACTTCTTATTAAGTCACACTTTGTTTCTCAGCAGTGATTGCTTTATTTGCCTGCTGTGGACACTAGAACCCTGCTGATAATAAATTGTCTAAATGTGTGTCTGTATAGCTGGAAGAGATTTTTCTAACCATGATGTGACCTCAAATTACTGCTGTAGTATAAAAAGACAAACAAGCTATCAGAAAAATCTTTAGCTACAACTTCACTAATCAAACTTCAAAGCAGTAGCTTCAGAGCTGTGGGAGAATTTATTCTTCTGCGAGATATAACACTAAAGGAAGAAACCTAGCCATGACCATTTGCAAATAAAGACATACATCAAACACACATAAGATGAATGTCAGGAAGAAGAACACCTGTTTGGCACATGTACACTATCTAATTAGAAAACCAACTGCTGTTGAAAATGTCATATTGGAAAAACGTTTTTAAAATTCTACAGATAAAGGCAAATTTAGGGGAAGAAGCAAGAAGTCATGTTAAGTATTTCTGAAATGTATTAAATGGTAAGCTCTTTGAGAAGTTAGGTCTGTGCGTTTGCATATTTTTAGACATATTTTATGCCTGATTATTTATTAAGATGTCCAAGTGTGAGAGAGTTGACAGAACATGAATGTTTCTGAGAGTAATAGGAATTGAAAAAAGGATGGTAAAAAAGTACAGAAATAATTTTTATTTGGACAGGTTCTCTATAATTTGAGAGTAATTATAGACTCAACATTTTAGAGGTATAACATGGGTTCTTTTAAGTTATAAGTTTTACATATGTGTTTTACAGAAATATACGTGTATTTTATACATGTGTGTACGTATACATACATTTATATATACATATATATGTACGTATGTAAAAGCCACTTAGGTTTGGGTCTAAACTTAAATATTTCCATAAACTTTTGTTAATGAACCTGCTATCTCTTTGCATAAATTTGCAAATTTTTTAAAAGATTGAATTATTGATGAAAGTATACTTTCTTTGTGAGAATTGAGCTAAAATATGACAAATTGCTGAAGTACAATGAAAATTTATTTGTTCACTCTAGAAGGGATGTATACAAATGTTTAATTTCACACTTAGTTATTATCATGCTAGTTCAGTCTTTGAGTAAGTGGGGCTGAGTCTACTAATAATTAGATAAAACATGACATAATTGGTAACATAATTCATTTCTTATGAACAGTAAAATAATAGTTGATCTTTCTTCTAAGTAAGTGACGCATGCAATTTTGTTTATTTTAATATCATTTTTACTAGTGACCTTTGCTCTTGGTTTATATGTAATCTACTTCCAACCTTATAGAACTCGTTAATAGATATGAAAATAAAATACTTAATCAGGGCAAATTTGATACATTTACAATTATTTTTACAAGTAGGCAATTCTATGAGTGATGTGAGTAGGCCAAAAATGTAGATTATCTTCGTTCTACATGCTTACCAAAACTAGTATTGTTAGATTTTAAAAAAAATGTCTCCTACTTATTTATTGGCTATTTAGTTTTCCCTGCTGAGGAACATCTCTTCATAATTTTTATGCTTTTATTTTCTATTGCAAATCTTTCCTAATCATTTTAAAGTTGATTACATGTTTTGAATACAAACTTTTAAAAATTATTTTGTTGCAAATGATATTTTCTCATATTTTTGGACTTTTTGTTTTTAGCTTATTGTGATTTTGATAAGTACAAATTTTTTATTTTAATCAAATTTATCACATTTTATTATTTACATGTTTATTGTTTTAAAAGAAATATTGATGTATTTCTAGATAAATATGTCTTATATTGTTAACCTTTTATAGACATATTCTTCACATCTAAAACTTTAATACTTTTGGAATAGACTTTTGCCAATTTTGATAGGGGTCAGTTAACCTCCAGTAACCAATTTCTAAGTTATTGCATTGTGGTCAGAGTTACATAATCTATAAAATATTGATATTTCAAACTTTGTGAAATTTTAATAATTTTATGTGCATTTGCCATAGTCTTTGTTACTAGTACAATCTTGTATATGCTGATTAAATTAAAAAGTTTTTAAATGATTTTTAATTTAGAATTTAGTTTCTTCCAGGTCACTTGAAGCTAATATATAATCACTACTTTAAATCTTGCCTTAAAATCTATTTTGTTTTACATTAATAACAGTACCACAACATTGTTTTAATTGCCATTTTTTTCTGTATGTTACTGAGACTTTAATTTTTTCTGTATTCTTGTATTTGGAAGACATGTTTTATAATGAGCAGACAGTTGAGTTAAATCTTAAGGTCATGCTAACAATCTTTGCCTTTTAACTTATTTTTCTCACTAGTATGTAAGGTAACTTTGAATAAATATTTTAAAATATATATATTTAAATGTATATATTTAAATAGGCATATTTAAATAGATATATTATAAATTCACAGGTGAATTTTAAGTATTACCAATTGAAAATATAAATGGAATTTTAAAATTCAAATATATTATATGAAGAAAACTCAACTGGGAAAAATTTATTAATGACAAAGTAAGAAAAATTGGATTGAAAAAAGGAGACAGTGTAAAATTATATATTTTATATATATAGAAAATATATATTTATATATAGTATATTTTTTATGATATAAGAAAGGAACTTTATTTCTAATAAAGAAAGGAACAGTATGTAAAAAGGAATATCAAGTATAAAATCATGTATTTTATATATATATTAGTGAAATATATAGAAATATATATTTTTAATATATTTTTAAATATATACAATATATAATTTTATCTTCCTCTTTTCATTCTTTTCCTTTCTTATTTTGTCATTAACAATTTTTTCCCATTTAAGGTTTCTTCCTATACTAGATTTGAATTTTAAGTTCCATTTATATTCTTCAATTGGTAATATTGGAAATTCACCTATGAACATTAAATATTACTATTTCTAGAGTGCATTCAATATGCTTTAATTTGGATCACATACACACACACACACCCTCTCAATAATGGAATTATTGTCCAGTAATTTCGTTCTTTTAAGTTAAATAATATTTGTCTAATTTACAATCACTGTAGAAAACAGTGTGGAAATTTCTTAAACTAAACTAAAAGTAGAGCTACCATTGATCCAGCAATCCCACACCTGAATATCCACCCAAAGGAAAAGAAGTCATTATGTGAAAAAGATACCTGCATGCACATGTTTATAGCAATATAATTTGCAATTGCAAAAATATGGAGCCAGGCCAAATGCCCATTAATGAATGAGTGGATAAAGAAAATGTGATATGTATATGTATATGTGTATGTATATGTATATGTATACCACTGTGGTACACTAGTCAGCCATAAAAAGGAGTGAAATAATGGCTTCTGCAGAAACCTGGATGGAATTGGAGACCATTATTTTAAGCATCGTATGCTTTCACTCCTAAGCTATGATGATGCAAAGGCATAAGAATGATAAATTGGACTTTGTGGACTCGGTAAAGGGTGGGAGTCAGGTGAGGGAGAAAAGAATACACATTGGGCACAGTGTATACTGCTCAGATGATAGGTGCACCAAAATCTCAGAAATCATCCCTGAATAACTTATTCATTTAACCAAACAGCCCCTGTTCTCCCAAAACCTATTGAAATAAAAATACATTTTACAAACAATTCCATCTTACCATAAAACATGGATGTTTACTGATTAATTAGCATTTTGTTTATATTCCCTATTAAAGGTTTTTATACCATGATGAAATGGAATCTGAAATATGGATACTAAATAACGATGTTTCAATATATTATCCTAGTAATCTATTAAAAAGAGGGTGTCATTCAGGGCTTATCTGATTTACAGGATGAACATATAACAGTATGAAGTTATAAACATAATTTCATTTATACCTGATGAGTTCTCTCTTCTTTTTCCCATTTTTTAAAAATTTAGATAAAATGGACATACTAAAATTTTTAGCATCTTAACCATTTTAAAATGTAGAGGTTCATGGTATCAAATTCGTGCCAACATTGTGCAGTCATCACGATCATTCATCTCTGTAACTTTTCATCTTGTAAAACTCAAACTCTATACCCACTGAAGAGTAACTCTGTTTTTCCAATGGCAACTGGTCTGTTTTGCCTTTTTCCACCTTTTAAGCTTCAGTTGCTTACTGGAAGCTACAGAATTTATAGATATGCTACATGATACTTTTTTTACAAATCAGAACCCAAATCTCTCACAAGCATTCTGCAATTCTGTAGCTTAATTGCTGTGACAAATTTTCTGTGAGATCTAATTCATATTCCTTTTCCTAAAGAGAAGGTAGAGGCCTGAAAATCAGGCCATCACTTTTGACTTGATTTGATTTGATTGACAAAACTTGTCAATGGCTGTGATTCCTTTTATTTTCTGTACATAAAAGAAAAGATGTAAAAATTCTTCATATTTGAAGGCAGAAACTGTCTTCCTTTGAAAGTAGAGAGCATCCGGTGTTTGTAGTGGGTTTGTCTTTTTTAAGGCAGCAAAATTATCCAATGTGTTTTCAACACAACCTATAAATGTCAAATATCCTCAGTGAAAATGATAAACATATAATTTAGCTGTCTTATATATGCTCATAAAGCAAGGACATATGTTTGCTGAAACTTGCAGATGAAGTTTAAGTTGGATTAGACTATTGCAAAGTCAGGAATATGTTTGGAATTTGTATTTATTAATCCACGAAACAAAATTATTTGTTATTTGTTAATGTATTTTATAAGGAATCATTTATGCTCACTATTCCCTGGTAAAAGGAATCTTTATTATTTTGAAATATGTTATATATATTTGTGTGCAATTATGGCTTTGGGTGTGAGTCCACAACATCAAATATAACCATTGACTTAAAATTACATGTAATCCTTGACAGGGTATGAAGTTGAGTTAGAGTAAAATACTAATAGAAATTCAGTCCATAAAAATACTATCAGAGGCTTAAGGATGAACACAGGTTTATTATTCTACAAGCATTTGTTTTTCAGTAATAAACGGTGAATTTCTTCCACTGCCATTCCATTATATTCCTGTCTTTGTAAGAAGCACCACAAATGAGGAATAAATTGAAATAATTCTACAAATATTAGTGAATCACACACACACACACACACACACAAACACATACATACATACACATCTGATGTTATATTTGATATTAGTCAAAGAAAAAATATCTGCCATGTATTAAAGTTTCACTAGTATTTGTAGAATTATTTCAATGTATTCCTCTTTCAAAATGTAATGAGTTTTCTAATATCCTTTAAGTTGCTATCATTATATGATTCTGATAAATGCATTGAATTATGCTTCTAAAATATAATTATAGGGGGTTGGGGAGAGGAAATGAAGTCAAATAAGCTTTGCACTTTTTTCTTTTCTTAAGATGGAGCCTCGTGCTGTCACTCAGGCTGGAGTGCAGTGGCACATTCTTGGCTCACTGCAACCTCTGCCTCTCGGGTTCAAGTGATTCTCCTGCCTCAGTCTCCGAGTAGCCGGGGTTACAGGCACCTGCCACAACATCCAGCTGATTTTTGTGTTTTTAGTAGAGATGAGGTTTCTACTATGTTAGTCAGGCTGGCCTCAAACTCCTGACCTCAACTGATCTACTCGCTTCACCCTCCCAACGTCCTGGAATTACAGGCGTGAGCCACTGTGCCCAGCCAAGCTTTGTACTTTTCAAACAGAGGAAAAATTATATAAAAGACCATGGTCATCTTTTCACCAGAGTAGTAGCTGTTTTGCAAACCTTAGTAAAATAAACCATGAATGCAAAGGCATTGCCTACATCATTCTCTTGCTTAAATGTATTCCTTCTCATTGTTTAACATCCACCTAAGCATCACACACTGCGGTCTCTCGGGGGGAAATAGGTGAGGGACAGCGAGGGGTGGGGAGTTGGGGAGAGATAGCATGGGGAGAAATGCCAGATATAGGTGATGGGGAGGAAGGCAGCAAATCACACTGCCATGTGTGTACCTATGCAACAATCTTGCATGTTCTTCACATGTACCCCAAAACCTAAA